>WAAE01007450.1:0-68873 GCA_013400495.1 Nicator chloris | reverse complement strand
ATTAATGAGATAGAATAAAGTTATTCCTAAGCAGTTTTTTTTTCTGAATTGAGAATCTTCTTGAGTCTCATCTCATGACTTAGAATTGCTTTCTCAGACCCTTCTTCCTGGCCAGGAGTTGAGAAATGAAAATTAAGTTTGGATACAGAACAAGTTGGGTAGTTTAGTTTGTTATGTCAAGAAAGCTATCCTAATTTTTCCTGTTGCTATTCATCAAGAAACATGGCCAGTCCTGGAAAGCAAGTATTGGCATATTTGAGCTTTAGGTATTAGCATATTTTAGCTTTAACTATTAGCATATTTTCCAACCTTCACTTTGTAAAAGCAAAGCCAGCAGACTTCATGATCAAGAAGGAGGTAGGGAGGAAGCTCTATCTTTTTATCATGCCACTCTACCTAAACTTTTTGCTTGCCGTTTTCAGAGTCTGATTTGCAGGTAATTTCCATGAGTCAATGCATGCATCTTGAGGTATTTGGATTCAATTATGCAGTCTAGGATTATTCAAGAGTATTACTGCCTAACAAAGAACATTAGGTCATACTTCTATAACTGGTAGTATATTCTGTCTGTTAGGTTATTTAAGGGCACTGTTAGGCTACTAAGAAAAGTGTACAGCAGAACAGTCTTTGCCTAAAGCACCTCTGAAAGAAAAATGTCTGTGATATGCAGGAATGTGTGTAATCTCACACGGGAGATGCTACAAATAACACAGTTTTGTGTTATTCTGCAGCAAACTAAAACAATTTCTCTAGGGCAGTTGAGATTTTTGTTCCACGCATTTTTCAATTATAAATCTCAATTTGGTTAAGATAACATAATTTTTTTTTATTACTGCTTTCCATTAAAATCAGGTGATGCAATTTCACATAGAATAAATTATTTTCCTTTTGTGAAGTAATTGCTCTTAGTTGGTCAATAGTGCTATTTTGGGTTTCTTGTGTTAAGTACACTTTGTATAAAAACTAAACAGTCTGAATATTAAGCTAATTGTTTTAAGGAGAAATTATCCATATTCTGCTTAACAGAAACAACATTTCCAAATCAAATAGGAACAAATAATTTAATTTATGCACAGCAAATTTTCTTTCTGAGTGACTTTCTTAGTAAACCATGGAAGCTAGAATACATTTAAGAGAATATGTAACATCCCAAGTAATATATTGATTTCAGAAGCCTATTTTAAAAACTGTATTTAATAATTTTGAGTATATATATACAAATAAAATTGAAGTGCTTGATAGTAGCACAAGTTCATGTACATTACTATAATATCAGGAATTTAAAGGTATCTACATATAAACAAATTAATACATAAAATATGATGACCAAGTTTGGTAGTATAAAAAAGCTAGATTAGGCTATCTGGTGATGATGCATAGTATTAATTAAGAGAAGTGTTTTACTTGATTAAGAAGCTTCCCTTTCTGGTTTGGGGGAGAATGTGTTGTTGTTTTTTTCTCCATTTTTTTTTTTATGGTTAAAATATAACCAACTTTTTCAAAGGATGACCTGTATTTAGATTGAGAATTTTTGTTCAGGGCCCTTTTCTTCAAGATTCCTAGAGGGAGGTAGGTGACTGATGCACATGCACGTGTACACCATTCCCAGAAACATTTGATGTGTACATGTCCTTCAGGTATGTTCTGATTGAAGCCCTAAGTCCAGCACACACTAAGTAGAATTGTTCCTGCTTACTGTGTATTAATAATACCTTTGTTTGACAAATCTAGGCCAGGATTAGTGCCCTAGATTAGTGCCATCATAGATGAGCTTTTTTTATCTCTATTTCAAAACACCACAAAAGCTACAAGTAAACATTATTTTTCTTCAATATTCTGTTGGCACACAAAATAGCTTTAAAATATATATTTTAATCCATAGTATCTCAAAAAACATAAGTAAGAAGTCTGTTAATAATTATCAATGTATCCAATGTATAATGTGAAGTTACATAGTTATTTCAAGTTCATAAAATTATTTTCATCCTTTGTATTGAGGTGCAGTTTTTCCATGGAAAAGCAACCTTATGGTAAATTCTGGACAGAATTCAGATAATTGAGCTCTTGCTAAACCACCAAAACAGAATTGAAGTCCCAGGACTTTCCTAAGCATTCAAGTTTCAACTGAAACGATTTCAAAAGTCAGTTTAGTTGCTACTTGGGCAGCACCTTGCATGCACTTGATCTACATAGATTTCTGCCTGTCTTCAACTGATTAGGCTAAATGAATATTGCATACTTGAAAATTAGTTTAAATGTGTTCATGAAGTTTGCACCACTTTTGATAAATTATTAAGCTATTTAGGTCCAGTGTAATTTCCTTCAATCAACCTTAAATTCTAATTCAAATATTTCCAAATTTATCACTTGAATGATGGAAATAAGTCAGATGTTCACAATATACAACATTGCCTACTAATTTTGAACAACTGTACAGTTATGGGAAATGAGCATCTGAGTGCTCCACTGTATAAAAGTTTTAATTTTGTGCATTCTCCTTTATAGGTAGCCTTATGAAAACTTCTCATGTTCAGTGTGTAATTAAATTTTTCTCTTTTAGTTTTTTCTTTTTGTAAACAGCTACTTTTGATTGGTTAATACTTAAAATACTTAATAGCATTTCCTTCAATGCGTCCTTTTTTAAAGCAGCACAAACTTAAAAAAATTACATTCTTTGCATGCTGTAAAAATAATTGTCAGGTTCAGGAGTTATTTCTGTATTCAGAAGGAATAGCAAGTCCTGGCATGTATAGATGATTTGGGGATTTTCTTTTTTTCTGGCAAATCATATTCAAGTTAGAAATGTAAGAGACTTTTAACACTGTCCTAAGGCATCCTGCTTAAGTATGTAACACAATTTTTACAGCTTGTTTGTGTGAGGTTTTTGGTTTTAATTTTGTGATTGGGGGAGGGTGCTTCCAAGCATTTTAAACTGGAAAACTGAAAATACTTACTTTTTTTCCAATGACTTTGATTTTTAGAAGTTTTATGTACTGCTGACTCAAATACCTCCCAGAGGTAAAGTACCTGTGACTTCCACACAATACACAGTGGGAAATATTTAGTTTTACAAAAATTCAAGATTTTTGATAGGGCTGAAGAGTTGTTTTTATACTTTCTAATTACATATTTAATCTTCTGTGTTTATAGCTTAGTTAAGCCAGGTTATCTTAGAGAATAGTTAAAATTACTTAGTCAAATCTACTGCAACATTTGAGGTGGAGAAGAGGATTGTATTGTTTCGGTTTTGCTTTTGTGATCACTATTGAAAGCTGACTTGGCAGAAAGCAGTCTCTTTTTCTGGATAAAAGGGAAACAGGCTATGTGATAAGTTATTGATGAAATTAACTGCTGAAGTGAAGAGGAAATGCAGCTGGCCAATACATGTCATAGTGTGAGCTCTATTAAATGAATATATGTGCAGTCAACCATTTACAGCAGCCACACTGGTCTTGAACTGCATTGATCTATAGTATAATTCTAAATGAAATTGATGCACGAGAGCAACCATTGACAGCAAGGGTAAAGAGAACCATGAAACGCCTTGTACAGGAAAAGTATGATGGAGAGGAGGCTCATCTATGCCATGGACAGAAAGTGCAGTGATACGGTGGTGTTTCTAGGTGTTCCTAGGTACTTCACACCTCATTATAATGCAGTGGATGTCACTGACTCTTCACAAAGTGCTTTGTAGTATTTTATTCTTAGAAGAAAATCCATAAAGAATTCTGTTAAGAATTTAAAACCAGCTTTTCAAGAACTTCAGACACAGCTTTGCAGCTTGCATCTCTGAGCTTTGGGTTAAATTTAGCTGTGACAATATTTCCTGAGAGCTATCTATATTAATATTTAAAGATTTGTTTATTTACAATGCACTCAATATAAATAGAGCTGTTACATGAAAGTTTGTAAGACTCTTTCAAGTCTGTTGTGCAAAAACACCATCTTTTAGTCAGGTACAGTTTCAGGTGGCTTCTCTCTCCAGCATGTCCTTTCAGGCAGATAGCTTATCAAACTGCTTAATTTGCAGGCTTTGATGGATAAAACATTGAGTTCTATTAGACTTCACTTAGACCAGGGTCCACCTGTCCTATAGAGTCATCTCTCTCTTAATTTATGTTCACTGGTAGGTACCCTTTCTTGGCATACTGCCTTGACATGTTCTAGCAGAATCTCTTATTGTCTGTAATAAGACTCAAATCTGGGTAAACTCCTTTGCAGTATTTCCTTCCACTTAATTGCTACCACATCACTTCTAGAGGTAAAACTGCTTTGTTAGTTTTTTATTGGATTGGTTGAAATACAGATGGAAATACGTGTGTGTTTATATATGTCTGTTAAAATTTAAGAATAACTTGTAAAATCTATTCTTTGCACACCCCTAGCACCCAGTAACAATAGAGTATACATTTGTTGAGCTGTAGTATAAAGGAAATTGTAATTGCTACTTCAGAAAAATTTAAGGCTTCTCTAGTGTAGCAATTGTGAAGAGTGTTGCTAAAATTTTACCACCTTTTTAAAAGGCTTCAGGCTTGATGGAATGGCAGTTAATTTAGTATGTTTTAATAGGTTTGCAGTGTTTGTGTGTGGTCTTTTTTTTGACTCTTACATTAGTAATGTATGTAATACTCCAGACTTGACGATATTCATCAAACTAGTTATAGGGGTGAGGGTGGGCTCTGCAGTGGTCTCAGTTTTCTGTTTCTTCAATACTGGTTTCTGTCTGTACAGCACATTGACAGATTCTCTTCAGTGTATATCAGTGTGTATCTTGAATTTCCCTCATATACTTTGCATGTGTTGACAGATTTCCTAAGTCTTGGATCACCGATAGTTGCAGATGATTCAAAAATACTTCTTTTAAGTATATATTAAGATCCACATTGTTTTGAATGCTGTCCATGTTAAGGACTTTTTTTTTTTTTTTTCGGAGAAGCCAGGAAACAATAAGCAGTGAAAGTTTGTGATGTCATACCAGCATGGAAAAAAAAATCACAGTGTTCTGTTGTGTTGGAATTGTACAAGTAACAGAATTGCATGAAGAAGTAAAATTAAACCTTTTTCAACTCCAGCTGAAGTTGTATCTCTGGATGATAATGTTTGAAAATCTGTTTAGAAACTTTGAAGAAACCTGTAAAATAGACATTACCTCCATTTATAAACAGACATATTGTTAATTTTATTGGAAAAAATGGTGCAGTTGTGTGATATCTAAAACATGCCTGGAAGAGAGCACACAGACACTCCAAAATACAAATCCTTTTATATGTTGCACATTTCTTTTAAAATGGTTGTAAATTGTGTTGTTTTCACTCTTCTACATGTTATAGCCCAAACTGAATTTTTGAAATTAAATAATAATTTGATGTTTCTTTGTAACTTCAAGGTTCATGTTTCATTCGAACTGACCAGCTGGATGGAGAAACAGACTGGAAACTGAAGGTTGCTGTCAGTTGCACACAAAGATTGCCGGCTTTGGGGGTAAGGATTTTGTTTGCTTTTAAGTTTTCTTCTATGTATGCATTTATATCCGTTATCCAAAAGATGGTTGCAGTTACTGTAAGTGTTGAAAAATACCTTTTACAGGAACCTTAGTTTTTACAATAAATAAGACACAGATACTTCACTGGATGTTGAACAAGAAGTTGGTTACACAAATATTCCTAGTTTGGCATTGAGAAGAAACTGAGTCAGAACTGGATTTTTATATTTCAACCTAGTTGAAACCATCTCATCATTGTCCGCACAGAGATGCACACTCTGCAGAAGCAAGTCACAGTTACAGTGTTTTCAACCAAGTGTTAGACTGCAAGTGCAAATCATTCTTGTCTCAGGAACCATTGCTTTAATCACTTACTTGTGAGCTTGGGAGACAATAGTCTGCGCCTGGAAGGTGAAGTGCTGTTTTGTTGTCAGCATTCTTTCTGGTCTGACTAGGTGCAATGTGCAGGTGCTTGCAAGCAGGGCTCTCTAAGAGTGGGTGTTTTTTGAGAGCATACATGTGTCATGAGTAAATCTAAAATCATGAAAAGGAACACAGGTGTGTGTGTGTGTGTATGCACATCCAAAATAGACACATACCTGCAAAAGCAAATGTAAAATTGTGTGAACGTCTGCTTTAACAAGAAGCTGAATTGTTTCCCTTGTACTGGGAAAGCTTTCTGTTACACCAGCCAGTTGGCTTGGTATTAGGAGACCTCCTTTAAAAACATACTTGAGTGACAAGCTTGTGGAAATTTACCTCTTAATCAGAATTTCTGGTGTTTGACACTAAATCTTTTAGGTGTTTTATTAAAGGCAAATATGCCTTAAGAAGACTGTTTATATTACATCTCAATATCAAAAGTATTAGATTATCTGCCAGATCTTAGCAGGACTTCTGCAGTTACACTTCCAGAAATGTAGTTGCTGCCGCAATCATACTAGCAAAAAGGAGAGGTTGTCTCCTGTGTTCATATTCTCTGACTACTGGCTTCACAAGTGACAGGAGAAGGAAGAAGTAGTTACATTGCAATTGCACTTTAGAGGATTGGAACCCAGTTGGTCATGCCAGACAGAGATGGTAAGTCATAAGTTCTGGTGCGAGAACAGTCTTTAACAAATATTCTGTAACCTGCAGTTGAGTTTAGTATTTGTAATAATGCTTCTCCTGTAGTTTTTAACATTTAAGCAAGGCTTTCTCTTGTTTTCTCATTAAAAGAAAATCATATCCAAATTTGGGACACATGCAATGTGTTTGACTAAAATACAGTCAACTTTCTATCTTGCTTTAAATTTTTTTTTTAATTTAGTAGTACTTTTCCAAGAGTTAGTCCTGTGTTCAACTTAGTTATGTTTTGTCTTTTTTTTTTGTTTTTGAAACATCACTGACTGCAGTTGCAAATAACTGTGCAAAGCACTGCCTCAGAGTTTTATTTGTTGCTTATAATTTTGATATTCTGAGCTTAGAAATTTTGGTGTACTGAGGCTGATGAAATCTGGATTAAGTTACAATGCAAAGACGTCTCTGCATTTTCCTTTGGAAAAGAAAAAAAAAAGCCTTCTGCATTAACTTTTTTTTTCCCCTAAATCTAAATCCATGTTTAAGTTTTTCCCTTCTTGTTAGGAAGAAAACATGAAATTACCTTTCTAGCTTTCACATTAGGTGGAGCATGAATTTTTTGTATTTAATTTTTATATTACGTTCTTTGTTTAAAAAAATCAATTATCAATAGACTTGACAAATAAAGCATTAGGCATCTATGGAGATAATGCAAAATTCTGGTTAAATCTGTGCAGTATGATTTGGAGAACGAAATTATTGTACTTTTTTAGACTAGTAAATCAGAAGTGGTTGAAGTTGGGATGTCTGCATTTGAGTGGTGGGGCATGCAGCCTCATCTTCCTGCCAATGTGAAAGTTTGCTTCAGGTGGTGGTTGTTTCGAGTGTGAAGGGGAGGGAAGGCAAGATATTGCCAAGAAATTATTTTGTGCATCTTGGAAAAAATATAGAGGAGTCAATAAGTAAAATATAGTAACCATTTCTACTTTAGTTGTTTCCACTGAGAGCTATTAACCTCTGTCTAACTGATCTGGACTTCTTGCAGGATCTTTATACTCTCCCTCTTGAGCTGTAGGTGATAACCTGAGTTGTATTATAAGTGTGGTTAATCAGGAGCTGCTTCCACTTAACACACCTTTCCTGGCTACCAGCACATGTGAAAGCCACAGACAGTTGATGTGCCTCTGCCCTTTCTCACACCACTCAGTTATTGGTGCTTACCAGGTGCTAGACAGGGCTTTGTCTGCATAAGCTGACATTTCATTCTGAAGTAACTGACGCTGGGTGTAGTACTTCCTACCAACTAAACTAATATACTTCCAAATTTTTGTACTATGGGGTTTGGTCAAACCACTTACACTTGGTAGTTCTTCATTGAGCTCATTTTAAATGGCTGCTCCCAGCAAGTCTTAGACTGTTTGCTCATGTCATAGGTCTGCTTCCCTCCTGAGCCCCATCTGTCTGGGACTGACTTTGGTGGAGTGGTAGCCTAATGCACCCAAATGTAAATAGTTTTTAAGGAATTCTCATATCCGTCACAGAAAATGATGCTCGGTGCCCATCGCAGACTACTATTTCCATTCCTGTGGAAAAGCACATTGATAATTCTTAGGTTTCTGCAAAGACACTTTTACCTTTACTCAAATGACAGTGATATGCAGGAGTGTCAGGCATGTAAAGAAACTCTGTGGATCGACAACTTCAGAGATTGGTATGGAGGTGTAAGCAAGCTGTGACTATCAAACTAACAAAAAATAGCATTATGAAATAATTTTTGTCAGCTTAATTTTCATGCTGTATAATAGACATAAGCTATATTTGTATGTGGGCGTGCAGCAAGTCAAACCAGTGTCCAGACTTATTTCTTTATAGTTACAGAGCTGGGTTCCTTTCGTGTACGAAATGCCAGGCAGATCGTGCAGCAGCCCGTGCAGCCGCAGTGTCCGGCAGTGCAGCCCGAGCGCCAGGGTGTGCCCGGAGCGGCCGGGGGTGCCTGGGGCTCCCGCCGCGCCCGCTCCAAACCCAGCCCTGGGGGCTGCGGGGCCCGGGCTGCCCCTGCCGCCCGCCACGTCCCGACCCTCCCAGCTCGCTGTGGGAGTTCGGCATGGCGGCACGGTCCTCGGTTCCCAAGGTTAAATCCCTATGGGCCTGTGATGAGCCAGCACCCCGCTGCTTCTCCCGGGCAGAGCCCGTGCCAAGCAGGGCAGCAGCGTGCATCCCTGCGGCTCTGCCCTCTCTGCCCCTGGCCTGACGTTTCAGAATGTTACCAGATAGATCACATTATACGAATGATCCAGCCTCTGCCCACAGTGGCCTCCGGAGCCTCATCAC
Source organism: Nicator chloris (assembly GCA_013400495.1). Taxonomy (NCBI): domain Eukaryota; kingdom Metazoa; phylum Chordata; class Aves; order Passeriformes; family Pycnonotidae; genus Nicator; species Nicator chloris. Next base: position 60,001 of record WAAE01007450.1, on the reverse strand, counting down.
ACACCCCTGCCACAGTGGCTTCTCCATGTGCTTGTGATATGCTTTCAGAGCTGAGACTTACAGTCCATACTTCCATATTGAAATATATTTTTAATAATTAAAAAATATAATTTATGTAAGTTGAGCATAAAACAGACTATGAACAGTTAGTTCCTGTGTTAGAATAAACTCTCCATAATTGTCACTCATTTTGATTTCTTTAGTTGTAAAAACATAGTCACTAAGGTTGGAAAAGACCTCTAAGATTGTTGAATCTGGTGAACAGCTCCACTGTGGTCACCACTAAACTGTGTACCCAAGGGCCACATCCACATGCCTTTTGAACACTTCTAGGGATGGTGATTCCACCACTTTCCTGGACAACCTGTTCCAATGCCTGACCAGCCTTTCTGTAAAGAAATTTTTTCTAAGATTGAATCTAAACCTCCACTGGAGCAACTTTGGGCCATTTCCTCTGCTCCTGTCACTTGTTACCTGGGAGAAGAGACCAACCCCCAGCTTGCTACAACCTCCTTTCAGGTAGGAGAGTATCTTGTGTTGGCATGAGCTGTCAGCCGTGTCACCAGAGCAGCACTGTAATCCTACCCAGTGTGACACCCAGAACAAACAAACCTGCGGACCTTCAGAGCTTTTCTTAAAGAGCAGATGACACCACCAAGACGATCGGTACAGATTTTGTTGTCTTTCTAAAGCACTTAATGTGATCAGAGAATTAAAATTTCAGCAAGTCATTTAATGATGGCTGAGCAGCAAATATGGTAACACCTAGATTAGGTTTCTTGGAGTTTCATAGTTATAGGTGGGACAATTCTGGCAATACACGAATTCCGAGGCATTCTTCTCTAACGTGTGTGATCAGCTGTATTTATTAACAGCAGTGAGGTCACTGTAATTTTCAATAAATGGTGACTTGCTGATTTATATCAGAAGATCCATACGGCAGTAAACAATACCATTTACATTTAATTAGTTTTATTGAACCAAAGGCAATTTTATTTGCAATGAACTACATGTTATGATTAAGAATGTATTTTAATGATCTTTAAGTAAGGTGAACAAATGTTGCCCTTGACCTAATAGAGGAGATTTTTCTATGTTATTGATAACTGTGGTGATTTTTAAATTGTGAAATGCAAAGGAGAACATTTTCATTGTACCATCACAAAGTCATTTTCTGACTTGCAATGTAGAAGAATGAAATGCATTCTTCTCAATTATTTTTAAGTATGAGATAATGCATATCAAATTTTAAAGAAAGTCTCATCTACTGTTATATAACAATTTTTTTTTACTTGAGATTCAAGTCTTTTGTGTCATTTTTTCAATCTAGAACTGTTACAATCCCCACCCAAACATGTTTTTTGTCTTGAGTAAGAAAATAACTGAGGTCATTTGCCCTTGTTGCATCCTAAAAGTGATGTAATTTTAGATGTAGAATACTGTTTCCATTGAAGGTATCAGTAGAACTATTTGGCTTCAGTGAATCAGCAGTTCAATGTATTAGTATGAAAATAAGTCTTTACTGAAGCTGTTTCACAAATTCCCCCATTATATATTCATTAATATCATTAATATTAATAGTTAAATCATTAATAAAAAGTAGTTGCCTTTTCTAAAAATAATAGAATCAAATCCTTTGTTCAAGGTAATTTCCCTTTCCCCTGCTTTTATATAAGGGACAGCTATGACATGACCTAACAAGGTATTTTTTGTTGCCTAGTGAGCAGAAATGATATTGGTGTGTACTGTTGCTTACAAATCTTGATGTCTCCTTGTTAAAGTCACCCTCACAATTTCTTTCAAGACATAGAAAGGAGAAATGCACAGCTTCCATATGGAAAAACAGCACTTGGTGAAGAAACATCTTTGTATTACAGTAACCTTTGCTGGTTGTTGAATGGAGTTCAGAGGAAATTTGTCTGCTGTAACTGTATCATTCTTCAAGTTTTTCTTTCTTTACCTCAGACTGTAAAACTACTGTATTTTATTGGCCCAAAAATGGTGTCCAGTTGGAGTACAGAACACTTGGCTACAGAAAATAAGAATCTTTAACTCTTTTCTTTACCCTAATAATGAAAAAAATACTTCAGAAATCTGCTGAGCACAACTAATATGCTTTTATGTCTTTCTGCTACTCATGAATGAAATGCCAATGAAACCCTAGATTTCCCCCAGAGCATAGGTTTTTTTAATTTTACAAACCCCCCCCCCGCACTTCTGGAATACTATGCCAGTTCTAGCTTGTAGCATTTCAGAGTAATGCCAATAATGTGCAGATCTGTTTTTCACAAAAATAAGTTTGTTGCATAGTTGAAATTCAAACAGGGAAAAAAAGGAAAACACAAATTTAGGTGTTAAATCAGAAATACAAAAGGGGAACTAAAACATAAAAAGACACCAAAGGAGGACGGTGGATAGAAATTTTTACATTTGAAATGTAACAAAGGAGAAGATTATAGTAGAAGAAAATAGAAAGATTGGAAACAAGGAAAATCTATTACTGTACAAATGCCAATTGACTTTAAAAAGGTGGATATTTCTCCTTTCTTTTATTTTAATTTTGCTTCTCACTAAGGCGTTCTTTGAAAAGAGAGAAGTTGACACATTTCACTAGCAGTTTTTATTGTGTATATGAGGATGTGTGTGGTATTAGTTTTCTTCTGTTATCCACTACTGAGAGACTCTTTATTTTTCTTTGCATAATAAAGCACATAATAGCTTAGATTAGCTAAATTGTAGGTGATAACAGATTGGAAAGAAGTGAATGATGAAGATACAGGACACCACATGTGTATTAGTTTCATATGAATTATTTCTTGTGAACCTGTTGAAAGTAGATTGGAAGAACAAAGGTAAAATGAATGAATTTCATGTGATAGACTTCAATAAATGTCTAGTGGTTTAAGATAAGTTGTGAGATTCATATGTTTTAAAAAGCATATGAAATATAAAGTGTGTGTTTTTTGCAAGCTATGAGAGATTTCTTGTCTGCAGAATATAAACACAATTCATTATTTATAGAGCTACACATTTTTAAACTAAAGTCAAACGTATTTCATAAATGTACATTAGATTTTAAGAAAACATTCATTTTGATAAGGAATAGCAAAAATATAGTGATATTCATCAATCGTATCGGAGAAACTAAAGGATATAAATATGTTGGCTTTAAGACATTAACACAGGTAGTCAATTGCACCTTTAGTTAATTTCTGTACTGTTCAAATTTTGAAACATTCTTACATTCAAAATTATGGGAAAAAATAATGGCCTTTTAAAAGTAGTATTTGAGACAAGGTGTGGTTATATGTCTATGAAAGAGGCTGTAAAATTAATTCTGCTTTGGAAGGAAGCACATTCTAGCTAGCATGAAAGCGTATTGTACCCATGTAATTTGGTCCCCAGAGATGGTGTTTAATTAGCTTTTTGCAAGATTCATCTAGTAATAAGGGATGGAGTTAACCCAAATAATTAGGTGCAACATAGAGTGGGAAGGTGTACAACCTTGTGTTTGATCAGAGGTTAGAATTCTTAGATTAACTGGGATGTGGTATCAAGCATCTGCTCCTTTCCAGGGTAGAAATTGGATTGTTGTGTATCCATGCATGAATGCTCAACTTCTTTTGAAATCCCTTTGCTGCTGTTGGTCCTGACCATGTAAAGAGCACCAAAAACTTTCCTTTTGCGGTTGAAAAATTCCTTTGTATCAGGGTTTTAGTCTGTAGTATTTTTTCTGTGGACGATGGATGTTTTAGAACAATTATTTGATGAAATAATTGTTTCAGAATTTTGAAGTGAACCTCCCTGGGCCTCTAGAGACAGCTCTTAAGATCTAACAGTCATCAGATTTATCAGATTTTTTTTCTTTTGTTTATACTATACTGCCATCTATTTATAGAAGCTGCTACTGTACTGTCTTAGGAGTTTCCTATTCTTAGTTTTAGGGTAGGAAGATTTGTGGATTGTATGCTGTCATGAGTAGTGGTACCACATATATTAGATCAAATTTTATCAGACTAGTTTTGATGTATCCCTGAATTTAAACATTTGAGTAATCCTGTTGATGTAGTCAGGCTTTCCTGAAGCTGGTAGGGTTTTCTCATGGGGTTTTCACAGAGGTGCTAGAGCATTCATGAGAGCTCGAATCAATTTCATTGTTCCCTCTTGTGCTCAGTTGGCTTTGTCCATGCTGAAAAAGTATTTTTTCCCAGTTTCATTAAAAAAACCCAACCAACAAACAAACCAACTCTTCTTTCTCCCCCACCTTTTTTTGAAAAGGACAAATGTCTGGAAAATATTTTAAGATTACACTATTATGTCGTGTAATCTTAAAATATTTAAGATTATTAAAACAGTTAAAAGGGGACTGTTAAAAGAAAATAAATTAGATAAAATATCTAACTCATATTATAAATGTAAGGCAGTTTGCACTATCAACACATTTAGGATATCAGCTTGGAACTGATCCCTGTATAGCAAGATGTACTGAAAAAAAATGCCATGTTTCTTAGTTGGGTAAAAGTTGTGTGAGCTTAGTTTGGGATGGGTTGGTGGCGGGTCATAAACTGGAAGCTTTACCAGGTCCTCAAAATACATGATTATATTTAAGCAAGTACATTTTGTGTTTTACAGGATCTCTTTTCAATCAATGCTTATGTTTATGCTCAGAAGCCACAGCTAGATATCCACAGTTTTGAGGGTACCTTCACACGGGTAAGTAGTCCATGTAAATAGATGTTCTACTTCCTTCTTAAATACCTCAGTCCTACATGTAGTGTCAGATCTTTCCTTGGCTTTACAGCAGTATTTTTTCCTATCTTCCTGCCGTGGTGATACTTCATTTAAAAGATACTCTGTTCAACATGTATTGCAGAAAACTAATGCATAAGGAATACATGAAAAAAATCAGAATTGGAGAGTTGAATATTTGTTGGTTGACATCACTTCAATCTTTTTATGTTGAACTCTTCGTGAACAGCATACTTTGTTTCCAGGCATCTGATGTATTGTTCACTGACAATTTGAATAATAACAGTAGCCTGAGACAATGCATCTGCTAGTTCATTTGCAATAAAAGTGTTCCTTGTTTAACAGCATTTCTGCTGTACTTCCAAAGTTCCATTTTCTCAAAAAGTAAAAATAAAACTAAAAGCTACTTTTGGGGACATTTTATTGAATCGCTTCTCCAGCGATAATTATATTCAAAACTTATTATGAAAACAATGCAATAATATCTCCAACTTGTTCCTGTTGTTTTCAAACGATGGCCTGCTAAAGTTGAACCTTTAAAGCACTGTCCTAATAGGTAGTAATTCCTTTTTTTAAATAGATTTACAGTTTTGTAGCAGTATGTTAGCAGATACAGTGACTGTTCTGTTAATTTTAGCCAAACACAGTGGTGTTAGACTCATTCATCTTGATGGCTTGTTTCTAAAATAATTTGAGAGAATTAACTGCTGGGGAGGTAAAGAGAAGGGTTTTTTACCCATGACTCAAATTGGTAATAGATTTTGTTCTGTAATTGGAATTCAGTTCACAATTGTAAATGCACTGATGAATGAGATATTGCAGTTGTTGGCTCTCGAAGACCAATTTATACCAGTTACATAGTCCATGCTGCCTACAAAGTAAATGTCATTTGTTCACACCTTCTAAAGCAGTAAGCAACAGTGTTTACTTAAACCTTGTATTGACCAATTGTCCAAATGAAACTTCTGTTAACAGCTGTAAATTCGTATTATTCCTCTCAGTGGCTAAGTGTGTACTTTCCTACATACATATTGAACTCTTTGGAATCTTTTTAACAACTCTGGTATTAGTAATTGAGACATTGGGAAATCATCACAATCATTCGTGTTGTGGGTTCTGTTTGTACACGTCATAGGAACCGTATGATTCAAACATCCCAATATGTGTAAAAAACTGTGGTTCATTTTATGGTTTCAGGATTGCATATATGCTTTTTTGCATGCTTCAGCAGCAGGGATAGTTTAAACTGAACTTCTGTGTAAGGCATCTGAGGGCATTGCCCTCAAATTTCATTCACAGTGAATCACACTAGAGATTTTTCAAAGGTTAGTTTTTGTTAGTGGTGTGCCTTCTGCATTGTGAAATGTTGTTTTAGGACACTTGTTTACTGATTTATCTTTCTGCTTTTGCTGTAAGCCCCTGCTTCTTAAAATAAATCAGTTCTTGCATCTAATTTCTGCTTTATGTTAAAGCAAAACAAATTTGTGTCCTTATTGATGCTAATGCATACATTTTTCTACTTAAGCATTGATGTTCAAAGAATTCCTGCAAGAGTTGGTTGACAGGGTAATAGCACATTGATTTTTCTTTTTCTTTTTTCCCCCCATTAGGGAGACGGAGTACTAACAATGTAAAAGACAAACTTAGATAATTTCAAAAAGTGCGTGTCCATAAAACAAACCAGAAACTTGGGAGCACAGTGCTGGAGTTTCTATGAGTGAGCGGGGTCTGAGTACACATCTATTCACAAAAAACCTAAGAGCTGACAGAAGATACCTTTTGCAGAACACCTGCATAATCATGTCAGGAGGCATAAAAGTTCAGCTTCACAAGAACTTGTTTTTCATTGTTCTCCGTAGATTTTGGTGTGTTACATGCAGTTAGGGCATGAAAGTGAGTGTGTGTCCTTGCATGATCATGTCTGGCCCTTAAATAGTGGCATAAATTAATTCCTCTCCTCCTTTCACATTTACTAGACAGCCTATCAAAAAAACAATAGATGAGCTAAATTAGTGTTTTGTGGAAATTCACAAGATAGCTTTATTTGTTCTGAGGGCATCATCCAGTCTTGGCTGAGCTTATTTTTAAATAGTGGTGTACAGCACAAGGATGTAAGCAGCTGTAACTGGTAGAGTTTCTCTTCTGTCTGATGCTCTTCTGTAGGCTTTATAAGTGAGGGAGCTATTTTATCCATGCTGTAATATCTGTAAAAAGACAATATAAGGTAACCATACTTCTTAACCCAACTTTTACCAGTTAGAGCCTAAAGAGTATTCTAGAGCATTACATCAGTGTGGATTGGCTTAGCCAGTATTATTTAACCTTTGCTTACCTCTGCGTAGAATCATGGAAAGTCTCTCTTGCTTTTAACTTTGGTATTTTTGCTTAAATTTGAGGTTTTCTTTCACTATTCCCTTAAGAATATTTTCCATTTATTTCTTCTGCATTGCAGCTCTGTGCTGCTGTCCCCAGTGTCTCTTCATTTACTTTGGAAATATATCTTAATTTTTTATATTCTAATAGCAATCTTAGAAAACAAATGCCATTGAGTTTGGTTCAACTACTTCAATAATCTTTTTTTTTTTTTCATATGGTACAGAACTATATTGTATAATATATATAATTTTTTACAATATAGCATCTTGTTAGATGCTGAAAAAAACTACCTGGTACATGTAGCTGCATTAATTAATGAGCAGAATCCCTGGCTTGACCCTAATTATACAAATGTTTTCTTGGATATGTCTTGCAGTTTAGTAGAGAGAACATTAAGTCATTTTTTTATTTCATGTTTGCTGTTAAAGAATTACCCGTTTTGAAGCAATGGTTGTGTTCACTTCAGTCTGGCTTACTTTTATGTTGCCAATGAAGGGAATGGCATTATGTTTTCCAAATCCTTTTGACTCCCTTTCCTTTATGCTGGCAGTAACAACTATACAGACAGCTTGACTAGGGAGCTAATGTCTGGAACCCAATCTGACCCTGTCCAAAACACATGCCAGTAAAAGGAACATAGCCAGAAAAATTAACTGTGGGTTTGGGGAGGAATCTCTTTCAGTGATTCAGGTAAATTAATGTGTATTCCACTTTCCTACAGAAGTTGATGGGGGTTTTTGTACTGCATCCTGACAAGCAGGAACAGAGATAGAAAAGGTCAAAGAGTAATACACTGGTTCACTCAAGGATTAGGTATTTTGTCTCACAGACCTCTCTTGTTATTTACAAAAATTTCTAAAAAACTGTAGCTTTGAAACTTTTTAAATGACTTCTTGAAATTTGTCATGATCCTTGGTCAGCTGTATTATGCATTCATGAAAGGACTTTATGAAATTAATTATGAGAAGACTAAGAATGGTTGTATTCAATTTTTATTTCACTGATCATCTTTCCCTTCTCTCTGCACATGCAAGAGCTACAGACTAATTTCTGAAAAAAAAAACCTATAGACAATTTAAACCTCTATGATCAATGCTGCTCACAGATTAAAAAACTGAGCCTGAATATGAAGCTTGAATATAATACTGAACTGCACTATTCTGGTAATGAACTTAATTCAGAACTCGAAGACCAAGAAACATACAGCTGCCACATGAAATTCAACCCAGCAGACCTTAAGTGGAAACTTTGTCAGCTGGACAAAGAAGCCCTTGTATGTCAAATTTCTGCTACGAGAGCAAGTGATGGAGTTCATTTAACCCAAAACATACATTGTTCTGTTAGTGTCAGAAAATTAGCAGAAATTTCTCCTTCACACAGGTCTGGTCTCACTCAGGAATTGCAGTTCTTGTCCTGCCCTGCTTCATCTATCCCTACCATCTCTCCAGAAGTACAAACAAAATTAGTGTGAAACAGCTAAACTCATAACCCTTAAATACACCTTGCATTTTTCATTTGAGTAACTTATGACAAAAGTAAAATAAGGGTAAGTCATCATCCGTTTGGGCATGGAAGGTGTGGTATTTGGGAAATGGGATGAACTGTAGAAAGCTGAAAATGCTAGGTGAGGGTGTAAAGACATGAAAGTACCGTAATGAAATAAGCGGAAGTGATTGGCCACACCATTCTGTGGATGAGCATGAGTGGAAAGAGAGAGAGCTCATTTGATGTTTTTCTATTTTGCGTGACCTAAATGAAGGTATTTCACTAAGTCTTGTAGCAATGGTAGACGTTGAACAAGTGACTTTTTTCTGACCCTGTGGTCAGCTCTCCACAATCATTGCAGGGCTTTTGATTTCTTCTTGTAATATGGAAGTTTCAGAATTCAGTCTAAAAATCTGCTAACTGAAGAATAAGGGAAGACAAAGGATTTACCTGGCTTAGTATCCTGTTCTTGACAATAGCCAGAAGCAGAATGCTGGGAAGCAGAGTACAACTAGAATACGGACACAGTAGTATCTCCTCAAAAGAGCCATCTGTCTCTTAACTCAAGATGCGGGAAATTTCCTGAGTTAGAGCTGTTTTCTGTAAGTAACCTGCAATGAATTTTCCTTCTCTAAACTTACCCAGTGGACCCCTGAACCTGTGTAACCTTTTAACATTGAAATGGGAGGAATTTACACAGGTTAAGTACATATTTAAGAATTATTGCCTGTTATTTTGATTTTACTGACTTTATTTATGACTTCTTTCCTCTTCAGTAAAAATAAGCAGTATCTATCCTCCCTTTTTAGGTGCCTGTTTCATAGATGTCTGTCATATTCCCCATTAGAAGTCGGGTTTATTTAGTCATATCTAGTATGGAAGCTATGTTAACCTCCCTTATTGCTCTTTTGGAACATTTTCCAGTTCTTATTTTTGGTTTGGAATAAACACAAGAGATAATCCCAGAACCCAAATAATGTGAGATCAATTGTAAATCAAACCAGGAATCCAAGAATTAAGATTTAGGAGTACAGCAAATAATTCTTGCAGTACTAATTCCGAGGTAAGAATCAAAAAATAATTCTCCTTTTTCTTAATTTAAGGCTAATCTTATAGAACATTGATGATTCTTCACAGAATCACAGAATATTCTGAATTGTAAGCGACCCGCAAGGATCATCAAGTCCAGCTCTTAAATGAGTGGCCCATAATGGGGATTGAAGCCATAATCTTGGCATAATTAGCACCATGCCCTAACCAACTGAACTAATCACAGGATCATCAGATTATAAATCTTGATTCAAAATTTGTGGTTTTCTTCTTTGGGCTAATTCCATATCCTCTCTCTCTTCCCCTCTGTTTTTGACAGAATGGTTCTCCATGCCTTTTAAACAACAATTTTTCCTCACTTAGAAGAGTAAGAACTATAGTTTCCTTGCTATATAGGGATCTCTTGATCTACACATAAAAACTTGTGTTTAGTTGGAGATTTTTCTTTTTTTAGAAACAGAGATTTCTATGCAGCTCATCCTGTGCTTGGTGGTTGTTTCAAAATAGCAATGAAAAATGGGTGTAGGTTTTGATTATCGGCAATATGTAGAATTTATTGTGTACTTTGATAAATAAGGAATTTCCCCTTTCTTGCAAAATGTTTAGCAACAATCTGTAATTTGATCAAATACATTTGATTATCCGACCTCCTAAAGTTTCCTTTAGCTGCAAACAGCACATTTCACAGCTGCTAATGAGCAACAAATCTGTACATGCTCCAAATTGATTATGAGAGATTGTCTGTTTACAATCTGAAGATCATTATTGCTTGTGAGGAGAGAGGGGAGGGAAAAAAAGGGGAAGTTTAAAGTAATCATGGAAGCAGTTTTCTGTTGGAAGTATTTTCCAAAGGAGTATATATTTTGTAAGCATGTGGTAAGATAATATAAGCCTGCATTTCATTTTAGAAGTTGAAATATTTTTCCCTGAAGTTTATGTAATGTTGGTCAGGTGCAAAATGATGACGACCATAACTTACTGTATCAATTATAGAGGATTTAAATACAGAACAGGGTGTTAATTTTTGGAAGTTAGTGTTCATAACTCCCTTAACTGCATGCCATAACATACTGTTCTGCAGTTTGATACATCTGGGGAAAAGAATATGTTACTTTTAAAATAATTTTTACTAATTCTTTTAATATGATTGGATAGAAGTAATATGAACTTCAACCATTATTTCAGTTTTTTAGAAAGTTATTTGTGTCTGTCTATGCGCAATGAACGCTGTTATACAGTGATTGATACAAGGATGCAAACATCCCGTGTCAGTTATTCAGATGGTTGGACATGGTTCTTAACTTTTTGTGATGGTAATTTACTTATTAGCTGTTCTTATTTTTAACAGGAAGACAGTGATCCTGCAGTTCATGAAAGCCTAAGCATAGAAAATACATTATGGGCAAGCACTGTTGTTGCTTCAGGTAAGTGCTGCAATACAGAGCTGCTAATGTATCTAAATACTTCCATGGAAGTGCATCCTTATTTTTCAAAAGCCATTAATATTTCACATTGTAAAATACTTCTATCTTCCAGACTATTAAGCTGTTGCTTTTCTGCCTTCCCATTGGTTTCATCATGCTGCTCAAAATATATTCATGCATTTTTAATCCTCCTTAATATCTTTGGGGATTTTTTAAGTTAAATTTTGATCTTTCAGTAGTGCAGTCCCTTGTAGCCCACTGAAATCACTGACCTTTTTGATTTAATTAAAACTTTAAGTTGTGAGGTGTTTTGTTCAGCTCACAGTGGACGCTTTTCCTTGCTGAAAAGCAATGGTGGTTTTGCATTTTTTAGGAGTTTTTCTTTTATGTATACTCCGTGATGCAAAGTCTTCATCAGAAAGAATAGATAAGTTACAAAGTTACGTAATTTTCAAATACTGGGATCTCAATATTAGTACTATTTCATATATATCCCAGATATTATAAATGAGTACACTTTAATACCTAGATGCTATATTCAGACTTTAAGCCATTGTAAATTTGGGGTTTTTAGAGCAGAAATTTATTTTCTTTTATTTTTACTCTATGTAAGAAAAGTCAAAAGAGCTGTGGTTATTCTTTGGCATGAAGACTGAGAATAAAGAATTGAGAGAGCATGATTTCTGAAGAGAACTAAGATGAGGGATTGGAACAACTGGGAACAGTTGAGAAATGGGAATAAAGTAAAAGAGTCCCCAGCTAAACTGTAAAGTTAGTCCCTACTCTGAACATATCTTACTTCACTGAGAAGCCTGCTGGAAGGCTGTGCGGAAGAGATTAATTCTGAGGAGGTAGCAAAGGAGTCTGTGACTGAGCACTCCTTTCCTGAGTGCTGAAAAGATAGTCATGTTCTTTGATTCGTAGTGTTGTTTGGTTTGACTGCACTGGAAAACTATTCTCTGTAAAACTGTTTGATCAAATGGATGATGCCTAAAGTTGTCTTCAGTTAGGTTTTTAGCTTAGGTAGCCAAGATCTTTAACTTTGTATAAAAAGATGCTTCTCATGAATTATAAATTTCAATACCGTGTAAACTTGGTTTGAGTTTCCTTTTCCTCAAGTCTATGTACAGTGGAAAACGACGCTCAAAGAGTATGCATTTGCAAAGTCAGTAATTCTGAATCAGTACCTTTGAATTTTAATTGAAAGCTGTTCATTTTTCATTTCCACAGTAGATGATTTTGTTTAGAAGTGTAGCTATTGACTGATTGCTCTTGATCTGCTATCTAAATTTGGCACCCATAATAATGGAAACAGTGCTCCTTAAAATTTATACGTTAGGATAAGTTTGAGGTTTTTACTTATGAGGGATCTTGTGAAAGTTTAATTATTTATGAAGGACTTTAGCTCATTATTAATGATGGCAGTGGAAAAACATAGGAAAAGATAATTCTCTTGTTGGAACATAGTTTTTAACAGTGGAATAAGACTTTAAGGCAGATTAAGGGAAAATTCACTCAACAATACAAAGTAAAAAATACTGAATGGCTCTTCAAGACTGTAACCCCTTCTGAAGGGAAAAATAATGTGATCAAGAGATTAAAAATGGTGTCATGGTGTGCATACAGAAGTTATCTTGAATTAAGGTACCAGACAAAATTAATTTCCTTCAGTAACTGATTTTGTGACATTAATTATATCTAACGTTTGGCATATAATTAATTTCGCTTACCTCATTTCATGTATTAACTGCAATTTAATACCATGGCAATGTGCTTCTCTCATATAAGTACACCTTGTTCTGTAGGGCAAAAATCCAGATCTTAAGAATTACTCAGGACCTCTGTGGATGTAATTTTAGCATTTGATAGGATTAGCCCTTCAGCAGAAAGTAGGAAATTATTGCCTTCAGTCTGTTGCTTATCTAATAAGACATTTATAAGGTCTTGGAGGTACACTGTGCATATAGTCATGAGGAAGACCATAAGGTAAAACATCTAGCAAATGGTTAAAATTAAGATGTTCTATATCTGGTTGATAACTGATGTATCATTCAGTTGTTTCCATCTCACTTCCAAGTTGAATGTACATAAATAAGTTAGAACACTTGATGCTGAGCTAATTAAATTTGCTCTTTTTTTTTTTTTTTAAAGTAGACTTCATAATTTAATTTCCAAGATTTGTGACAACTGAAAATCTTAGTAAAAATGCTGGTCACTGTCTCACTACATTATAAACACATATAAGCTAACTTGCTTAAACCTGCTATGGAAAGATATGAAAGCTGGACTCTGCCTACACAAGTTGGCAGGTACCTCTGGATTCCCTTCCCTACTAGAATCGGTCACAGCCCTTAATTATATCTGAAAAATCTAGTGGAAGAATATGCTTGTGCACAGCTTCTGCAGACAAGTGACACTACGATTTCATGAAAACAGAAGAATAAACAGCCCGTAGCATGTGAAAGTGTGCAGTTTCTACTCTGTAGACAGCTACCTCACCCACACTTGTATGTGATTTCAGTGTCCTTACTGTCTAGGTTCACAGTTCTGTTACACACAGGTATTTTTCACCGAGAAAGTCTATGACATCTGTGTGCAAACCTAATAATTCTATTACTATTCCACTTTGGTTCAAGAAAGGGGGTTTGAGGCCTGAGTCCAGGTTGTAGGAGGTAGAGTTCTGCCCTGCAGTATTTCCTGTACCTCTCTTTATTTACCCTAAGACTCTTCAGTGTGACAGTCTTTAATGCAGTCTAGCTGGGAAGGCTGCTTCCTCCAGTGCTCTCGAAGCAGCCTGGACATCATCTGTTACTACGCCAAGCAAATGTGTGACTCATTGTGACTGTTAGACCCTTTCCAACCCCTTGTAGGTTGTTACAAAGTGTTCTGGGTCAACCTAGCACTCTGATCTTGACCTATTACTGATGGTGTTGATCTCAGGACTGGAGACAGAGAGCTACATCACTCACGCTCAGGGGAGGAATATTTACCTGAGCTGCAGGTACAAAGCCTGTAGTAGTTTCACGTTCGCCAATTTTGACCTTTTCCCGGCCAGTGCACCAATTTTGTGATGGTTTCAGTGTTTACTCTTCTGTGAGATAGGATTAAGAGGAAAGAAGCAAAACAGGCCTAGACTGAAAAGTTACAAAGATAGTTTATTCACACACACTAAAAGGATGAAGGAAGAAAAAACTTTCAAAACACTTCTCCTTCCCACCCCACCAACTGTTCACTTTTCTACAAACAACATAGAGAGATATAACCAGTGATTTGCAGTCAGTTTCACCATTTAAACATAATTTTTCATCACTTTGGGGGAAGAGTCTCTCTAGAGTCCCATGGAGACATTCGCCACAAGAAAAAACCAGTTTCCTGGCTCCCAACGTCACAAATCTGCAGCCGCCCGAAAATGCTGCAGATTGTGCAATCCCACCCATTAGCAGCCTTTTCCCTGGCTGCAATAGGCCTCAGCTTATTTTGGGGAACCGTTTAAGAATGCTTCTTCTAGAATAAAACAAAAATTCTCTTCTTCTATCTCTGAAATTGTCCCTATTTCAAAAGAAACAGAGACCTCCTTTTCTCCCTAGGAGCAAGGGGCTTTCATATCACTTCCTCTCTAAAATTATTTTTGTTTCAAAGGCTGAGACCTCCTTTTAACCCAGGAACGAAGGGCCTCAATCACTGTTTAAAATTCTCAATTAAATCTTCCACAGCTTTTGACTAGAGCCAGCATTCCCCCAAACAACATTAATTTATTACAAGAAATAGTCCATTTCTCCATGGTTTTCATCAAAGAAGTCCAGCTAAAAAATGTCCACTTCCTCAATCCCTCCTTCCAATAGTCTTCATCAGTTCTTCCGGTGACTCCACCTCATGCTGTCTCTCTACGTTAAATCACTGTGTCAGTTCTTTCTCTCAGAGAAGGATCGGTGCTGTGCAAGTTTCATCTGTGTCAGGAAAGAGTTAAACATCTCTCCCAGGCCTGCAGATGGTCGCGTAAGGGGTGAGGGGGGAAGCTCAGCTGAGAGATCAGAGCACCTGGGCAGTCCGCAATCCACCAGGCAGGATCTTAAATGCCTCCTTGCCCACCCCTCGCTGTAAAACCGGGGTGGGGCTTGGCCCAGCCAGGCCCGCAGCTGGCATCGGGCCCAGCGGACATCTCCCTTCCCCCCGCCGGCAGCTGATGGGGGCACGGCCCTGACAGGGAGGGCCGCAGCCCCGGAGCCCGGCCGGCCCGGCCCCCGCTGCCCAGCCAGGGCAGACGGCCTGGCCGGCCTGGAAACAGTCTCAGCTTTATATGTGTATTCCCAAAGTCGCATCCAGCTTTCTCAGGGGTCAAACAATGTGTCAGTATCTAAATCTCACTTCATTGTCCCTTCCATAGGAAATTAACAGGTCCTTGCAGGGTTACAGGGAACTGTTTCTCCCTTAACTAAAAACCAACCTGTGTTAATTCATTACAAAGCCTTATTTAATTTTAAATATGGTTTTGTATAGGACATACAGGACAATTTTTGGGTGTGGGGGCTCTCCTCCCAGTGATTAAGAGATGCTGAATTTCCTGATACTAATCTTTGACATACTACAAAACCACGTTGTGTCAGGTAGCATAGCCCACTGTCTCCAGGACAGATGCCATTGCTATTTGTCAAGGTAATACAGAGGGTCAAGGTTAGGCTGGGAAAAATGTTAGGGGAATTATGTGGGGAAATGCCTCAGAAAACATGAGCTGTGGTTGCTGATGCCCTGACAGTTCTAGAAGAGAGAGACCACTAATCAATTATTTTGCAGATCAGTAACAATGAATTTAAGTGTATAGAGGTTTCAAGAAATCTTATCAACTGCATCTTGAATGCAGATTACCAAAGCTCATGAAAATATCAGAATACTACAATAATGGATTCTACAGAGAAAAAAAGCATCTATTGCTAGACCAGTAGAAGTGACAAGAAAAGTATTTGCTATAATTTAACACTTTATTTTCTTCATGAATTTTGGGAACCAAAAAATGGATTCAACGAAGTTGTTTATTTCCAAACAACTCAAGAATGAACTATTCCACGTCATTTTTTATAACAAAATATAATGTTCAGGAGAGTGAGATTACTCAAATTTGTACATTTGGAAGGCATTTACTTTCCTTGGATTTAGAATGTCTCTTTACCCTTTAGAATAACAATAAGCTAAATGGGGGGGAGGGGGGGGGAATCCATTTTACCACACCTAATATATATCCAGTTTCAAAATTGATAGTTTAGATATCTGAATAGAGATTCCTACTGATACTCAATCTGCAGGGTTTTCTGCCCTTTGCTGTAAAGCTCTGACAGAGATCTGGTGACCGCCTGTATGATGTTTATCCTAACACTAGAAAGGACAAAGATTAATGTGCCTGCATCACACTGGAAGCCTCTGGCAGGGACAGAAATCAAAAGCCTTTCTCTCAAGTCCAAAGCATGCAGTCATCCTTTCGTTATTCTTTAGTAAGTGAGATAGGAAAAAATATTCAGACTTTTCCACTCACAGGCAACATTCTAGCAGGTTTTTAAAAAGTAGCAGTAAGGCACAAAGTCTGTCATTCTTAATATCTGTATTATCACTGTGGAACTAATAACAGTGCCTGAAGGAAAGGAAATTTTGGTTAGCGAAAACTTGCAAAACTACTGTCCCTGGAGAAACACCTCTAAATATAAGCAAATAACTTAAACCACTGTATTCTGAAAACCTCTTAGTTTATCTTCAGTTAAATTACTTATCTTTCAGATCATTTGTGCTTGTGACATCAATGACTCTGGTGTTTGTGTTTATTGAAAGCTTCAGCAGGCTTCATTTCAGAAAGGAAGAGAGGAACGTTAGCAGTTAAATTTTAAAGAGCCTCCAAAGGTCCACTACAGTATGGGCTTTAGCTTTTTGTTCTCCACTTGTGGTAATGATCAGTGTGGTTCAAATGCTGAACAAGATAATGCAGCTTTCTGAGAAACCTGCTGAGATACCTATTAAGAGAAGATTTGTATTAATGAAATTGCATCATCATTTTGGCAGATGTCAGTCTTGTGAAGTCACTTCAGATAAAATCAGAACAATTTATATAACTGCACAGCTGTCAAAAGCAGTATTTTCTGCCAACTCCTACCTGCAACTTTAATTAATTTGAGCCCACTGTAGTTTTTATATGGTTCATGTAGTGCTTGGGAGATACCAAAATTGATATGATCACACACAGGATTCAGAGTATGCCTGAGTATCACAAATCTGCTTTTATTTTTTTTTTCTAGGCTCACATTTGTTCTAGTAGTATCTCCTAGCTTCTCTCCCCCTCATTAACCACTCTGCCCGTAGTTATCAGTGATTGCCCAGTGTACAAGACCCAGTTTGCAGAGGCCCCGTACATAAAAATACGTGAGACATTGCTTTTAATAAGCTGAGGCTTGCAGTGCAGCTGTGCATCCAGAAATCCTAGATTGGATTCAGTTCATGTTATTAGACACCAGAACTGTCCCTGGTGCAACTACTGTGGGACAACAAGGAAACTAGGGATGGAGTTCCCTACAGCAATGTACTTCAGATCTAAGGAACTGTTAGTTACCACCGATACTGTGCTAATGCCAGAAAGTTTAAAATATAAGATCAACAACTTGTTATAAGCAGCAGTTTAGTCAGATCTAACCAAAATTCTGCTCTAAGTTCAGTAGTCCAAATTTCACTTTTGAAATTCACTTTCCTGACTTTCACTTTTGAAATCAGCTTTTCAAGGAGCAAAATACCAGACAAGTAGGACAGTTTGTTTTTCTGAGCTGCAGCAGCCTAGCCAGGCGACAGTTTGTAGAAATGTGCCATCTGGAATGTAGAGTCCTCCCCAACTTCTATTAAACTAAATACCTATGAAGGCAGAGGTTGCTGTAATGTGCAGGAGGAGGTTGCCTACAGCATATTGTCCAGAACGTTCTGATTATTGAACAGAGGTCAGCTCAGGATCACTCCAAAATAAAGTGCTCCAAAGGGATATGTGGACATAGGTTGGAGACAATAGAAAGGGTTCAGAAATTACGGATTAGTGACTATTGGAGGAATTTTGGGGTGGCCTGGTCATTGATCACTGGATGTGAGCAATGGTACTATGCATCACTTGTTTCACTTGGGTCTTGGGGTTTTTGTTTTGGCTTGGTTTGGTTTGGTTTGTTTTTTTTCTCATTACAGTATTTGTAATCATTAATATTATCACAAGTATTACTAGTATTGCTGTTATGTTTTACTTTGTTTCATTAAACCATTCTTATCTCAACCCATGAGTTGTGATGGGGTTTTTTTTGGACAGGAGGGATTGGTTGGTTGGTTTTGTTTTCTTTTTCATTTCTTTTTTCCTTGTTCTTCTTGCCATCCTATTGTTGGTGCTCTGGGGAGGAAGTGCGTGAGCTGCTGCATAAAACTTAGCTGCCTGGGATTAAACCAGGACACATTTTTATTTTTGAGTAAATGCAGACATCTTTAATGCAAACATCTTTCACTATCATCTTTTTTGTCTTTGGGTGTTTCTTCAGTTTTCTACAACCTGTTACGCTACAAGAGTAGTGGTAGCAGATCCTGTATGTGGTTCTAATTACCAAAGACAAGTTAATGTCAGACAAACATGTAATACTTAGACTTTTTTTAAAGTTTTCTGAGCAGGGAGTTTTTGAAAGTTATCTTTATTATTTCTTTATAGCTTAGTGACAACCAAAAATATCATGTTATTGGTTGTACTGCCATAAAGCCATTTCAGGTCACTTAATGAAGTAATAGAAATAAGGGGAGTTTGTTATGCTAGAAAGTGTTAGGTGACATATTAATAAAAGAATAAAATTTTGTTCAATGTAAAAATTTATTTAGAGATGCTGAAGCCAAATTTTCCTATACCATGCTGTAAAAATTGACTAAAAATAATTAAAACAAAAAGATAATTAAAAAATTAAAATTTTTATAAGCTAATGAAGGGAATTTTTCTGCATAACATTCTGTCAAAGTAATTAATTGGCTGAACTAGATTTTACATCATTATAGATGGCAGAGGTAGCAGGTGTGTGATCTGTTCAGTACCACTTTACTCATTTTTTTATTCCCTGTGCAGTTATTCATACTATCCTAACTACTGAAAACAGTGGAGGAAATTTTAAATTTAAGTTTCTAACCAGTTCCACTGGAAGTATTGTTTCCATAAAAAAGAAGCATGTTATCATCTTTATGGATGTTCATTGCAGCAGTTAAAATGATTCTTCATTTTACATTCTGAAGAGCAGCACCCACAGTGTTATGCTTAAATGTTGGGGGGTTTCATACAATTGATTTGTTTAAGGAACTAAATTAGTGCAAGTTTTAATTTGGGAAAATTTTCTCTCGTTTACTTGACACATCTGGGTTTTTGTTTGTTTTTCAGGAACTGTAATTGGTGTTGTTATTTACACAGGCAAGGAAACACGAAGTGTAATGAACACGTCCAATCCAAAAAATAAGGTAAGCTAGTCTTACTCTGGGATTGCCAGATTCTGTTATCAGAAAACTTAAAAATAGATGTACTTAAACCCAAATATCTAAAAGTTTTTACTGTGATGTGTTTCATCTGTGCTGCTGCCTTGAATTTTGGTACAAGAAGTGAATTCTGCCACAGTATCCTTTTGAAAGTAAAATTATTCTTCCTTTAGTTAGTGTTCCTTTAGAACACTTGCTTTAGAGTGTTACAGGTAGTAATGGGGGTATTTGTCTTTGAAGTATCAATGTTCATCTTCAAAGCTTTATAATTCTGTCTCACAGCTAAATATTAATTTTCACTTCTCCCGGATTGTTTTACTATAAAGCATTTGGCTAAAGGTACACCGTGGTTTTAAGGAGTGTTTATGACAGACTGCTAAAGTTTATTCAGGCTACCAGTGGTGGTAGAACAAGATAACTGATGTTCCAGTCAGTACTCAGAAAACTCTTTCAGGGATTTTTGCAAGCAATTAAAACATTTTCAAGAGATTTTTCTATTGAGAAGATACCAGAAGTTTCAGTGCTTCCCTCTGGACAAGATTCTTTCAGTTCTAAATAAAGCAAATAGCTCTTCACTTAATTAGTAATGTTTCTAATGTAAGTTGGGCAGCACTCTCAATTTTAAAGAAATAAAACTTCAGCTGTGGGCTGTACCTTACAACCTAGACCTGTGTTTAGTAAGAAGATAATTACATTAAGAAAGGAAAAAATTATTGCAAGAGGTTTAGGAAAAAAATCAACTGTGACAGGTTGCCATTTTCACGCCATTCATAATAAGTTGCTCTGAGTAGGAACATCAAGAGTGAAATGATAATACAAATTGCTAGAAGCAGTTATTGCAGTCCCCTGAGTGTATTGATTTGTGTTTCTAATAAAGAGATGCTTTTAAATGTCTCATTGACAGAGACAGGTGATATGTACCATTACCAGTATTAAGATGGCCTTTTATTATTTTAATCTTTGTAACATGCATTTTAAAATAATGGAGTAAAATGGAACCAGAATGTTTGTGGTGTATGGTTATTTTCTCTTCTACCTGATATGAAGATAAGCCCTTTAGTAGCAGAATCTTTCTCTCAAGAATTCTGAACAACTTCTGACTAATAAATAGTTCTCACAGGTGTTTAAAATGAAATTATTTAGTGTAATAAACTGATAGGGAGGTATGCGTGAGTGTAACATGCATTACCTAAATTCAGTAGATTCTGGGGATGTATTAGGCTTTTAGTAAATGTTGAATTTTTTGTATGTGACTATTTCAACAACAGTATTGGCACGGAGATTTTGCCTCTGTGGACTGAACAACCATGTTTAAAGCAGTAACCAGCATTTAATATGGTCAGTAAGGATGAATTTGGGAAGTGAAAACAGGAAAACACTCACAGCTTTCAGCTGAGTAAGTGATAAAATGGAGTACTGCACTGTAAAAAATAGTTACCATTTTTAAGACGTAGTTTTAGCTGTACCTTTCTGTGAAGTCAGCATCTTATTGTCTCTCTGTCTTCTACCATGGGATGAGATTGGTTTGATACTTCTGTAGGATAAGACACTTGCTGTCTGTAGGTGATATTTTGTGCTAGCTAGCCAAGCAGAAGGTAGACAAACAGTACTCAGTTCATTCCTCTTCTGTGTGCTTGGGAATCTTCCTATGTTTTCTCAGGCTTGACAGTAATGGTTACATGTTAGGTAGGGTATGTAGCATTAAGACCCAAAAGGAGGGCAAAGGGAGTCTAAAATAGCCTTTAAGAGTAGAGGATACATTACATTTGAGAGATTGAAGATTTGAACATTAAAAAAAGAAATTTGCATCCAACTTGCTGAAACAAAATTAAATTGATCAATTGTGCTATTGCTGCAAACTTGAGAGGAAATCAGTTTGCAGCCTTTTCCGCTTTAGGAAAGAATTGTTTGAAATACTGTTTGAAAATAATTTTAAATGGCACATTGTTTCTCTCTGCTGCTCTTTGAGAACAAATACGAATAACATTTTAGAGATTTTCCTGTACAACGTGTTGATACACACCTGTTGGGAACATAGTTCAGTGACGCTGGTGCCTTTTTTCTCTGGGAGAAAGCAACCACTGAGATCCATGATTCACAAATTACATTGTCAAACTCATATGTCCAGAAATAAGCAAGAAATACATGGGCCTGACTCTTCTATCAGTCCCCTCTTCATTGAAATACAGATAAGTGCTACAGCTGTACTTTTTGGTGGAGAATAACATTACTGCTGTACTTCATACTATAAATTTGATTTTTCTAATGGTAGATTTTTAGTTTTCCTTCTTAAGGGTAGATGCTTTCTGAATGAACCAATATTGAAATTTAGAGATGCAGACCTGCTCTATAAACACTCAGCAAAAGACTAAAACTGAAATAAGTTTAGGAAAACTTGCATAAGAAAAATTGTGAAATTTATGTACCTGTTCAGTCGTGGGATTTATCTGTATGTTAAACATAAAAGGATTTATTGTGTTTGCTGCAGTATTTAGTCATTCAAGCAACAATTTTCTTAACTTAAAGTCAACACTTGTTTTATTGCAATTGTAAAAATTGTTTCATTGCCTTAGGATGCAGACATAGTCTGAAAAACACAAAGATAGAGAGCCTAGAATTTTCTTAATGGGTCAATTCAATATGTTTTTAATTCCAACAATATAAAGAAAAATTATTTCTGGCAAGGTTTAATTTCAGTTTAAAATGATACATGTTCTGTGCTTCAGATAAATGTGGAAGTGGTAACATCAACATTATAGTGTAATGACTCTCTGCATTTTACCTCATTGGCAGTCACATCAGCTTACTCAGGAATGCAGGTCCAACCTTTAAAGAAAAAAAAAAATCAGATTGAATTGTGCTCCTCACAATGCTGTAATCAGTAATCAATCCTATTTGGATAGATATTCTTAAACCTTGGCTTTCTGGATGAAGTTGGACTTGTCAATGCTAAAGGTCATTTATAGGTGTTAATTAACCAAGAAGGAAATTAACAAACTAAAGTTATTTATTTATTTTGTCTGGCATTTTGCAGTGTTCTCATTCTTACCTATTTAAAGTGGAGAACAATTTTTTGTTTTCTAAATTCAGAGTTGCTTTTGCAGCTTTGGTCTTCTAGAAAACAAGACTGTTGGTGCAGCCCTTCTGCAAACGTGACTTGTTTCCATGAATGGAAACAGATTTTGGGGGTGAAGTTAAAAAAGCACAGTATCCTTGGTGGGAGATGGAAGTAAATTCAATGGAATGTATTTTGCATACTAAGATTGAAACATTAAAACTACTTGGACTTTGCAATATAATCAATATATGTATATATATATATACACCCAGAATGTACACAGTAATGCATCAAAATTAGTAGAAATTATCTTAAATGGAACTCCTGAGAAATCAGTAGTCTCTCTAAAGGAGCTCCAGCATGTAATCTGCCTAGTGTGCTTCAGATTAGTATAAAAATAGTTTTAATTTTGCTAATCCTTACAAGTGGCATTGAAAACACTTTCTCCCCCCTTATTTTATGGAATTCTACATCTGCTGTTAAATTTTAACGTCAGAAGTAAAACTTCATCGTAACCTTTAGTGTTCATCAAAATAGTAACATTGTTTTTACCCTAATTCTTAACTAGCCTGAAAGCCAACTGCTTTTGTGGTTCCTGATTTTGTTGCTTGTTTGCTGTTTTGATTTGGTTTTTTTAACGAATGAAAATCTCTAAAGGGTGGTTGCTTTTTTTCTTTTTATGTATATATGTTTTTCTTTTTGTGTGTATATGTTGCCCTTGGTTATTTGAAAAAGGCCTTGCTGTTCTGGTAAACTGAGGCAAAAAAAATAATTTTGCTGCTTTCTCTCTCTCATTCTTTCTCTCCTCTCACAAAATTTCTTCCTGGTATTTTGTGACCAAATTTACTTCTCTGTGTTTAAAAGGCTTTTTCTGTGCTCTTTCTCCCTTTTTTATGAGGATGATTTTTGAAAAATACTTGCTAAAAAAGGACACCCCTCCCCCCAATTCTTTATTTGGAGTGAAATGGAGTGGCTGGAGCAGATTCATGTATTCCCAGAAACTGATGCCACTTCACCAATTTCCCTGTTCCCCATGGCTTCTTCAATACTCAAAATATATGCTGCTTCTGCCTTGACACATTTTCTTGAACATCAATAAATTAGGTTGTCCGGCATCTTGCTAGTGACATTAGTAAGCCATTCTTATATGTTCTACCCCAAAGGCTGACATTTCTAAGTCCAATTTGCATTTCTGTTCAGAGCTTCATAAGGCCATTGACTTTTTCCTGCTGCTGCATTGTTGTACAAGAGCCCAGTAATTTCACTTGCATATTTTTTTTGCTAAATTGATAATTTGATGTTTATAGTCTGTTTGAGAAGAATGGCTTTCTCTGGCTCTATGTCTGAAGGGTAAGGGTAAGAGTAGAACAGTGAAAACTGTTACATGGCTCTTCATGGCAAATGATTTATAAGAAAAAATGTTTATGCAGTACTTTTTATTGGAGTATAGTCTGCTGTAGTTAATCTTCCTAAAAACTTTTTTTTTGTATTGGGTAAAACTGAGAAAGCTGTCACCTAGAGGTAGTATGTAGTCCCCATACTTAGTTTGTCCCCTGATACAGAGCTTCTGTCCAAAAAAGTGCTTAACTACCAGCTTTCCATGAAGTATGAGAATCCCTCTCTTGGTGTACAGAAGAATTTGTGGGATCAGGCCACAGGGAAATACATATAATGTAGTGTTGCTGATGCTTTTCCCTCCATGTGCAATCATCTCTAAGCAAAGGAAGGAGAGTAGCACCTTGAAAAGCCTAGTGTCTCAGCAAGAAGGATGGAACAGTGTTAGGTAAGCAGGAAGATATAAAAGGTATTTTTCTTTAAAAGTTTGGAAAGAATGGGCTAAATGGTGGAGGAGACACCTTTGTTGTTCCAAAATTAGAACATAGGGATGCTGATGCTGAAACAGCCAGCAGTGTTTTGGCAAACCAAAGACAAAAATTTGTGAGCTTTTACTCTGAGACAGAGAGAACATCTACCTACTATAATTGTCTTTAACACTAGTAACTGAAGTAGCAAGAGTGTCAAAGTGAGAATTTCAATCCTTAGATGACTAGTATGGAAAAAGCATAATTCCACATGAAGGAGCTGAGGTTTTCCATTTTCTTTGATACATATAAAACTGGAAGAATGCTAGATTTATATCATGACTTTAAGACAATAAGAAAACAGTAAGACTGAAAGTCTTGATTGCCTTCCTTGAGTGTATATGTAGACAGAATTCACTTCATGCAAACAGTGTCTTGTGCTAGGGGGGTTGGTACACTCATATATTTTATTTACAGCACCTTGCTTCTTTTCAGAGACTTGGTGGGGCACTTTTATCCACATTAGCAATGTTTTTCAAGTAGTGATGTATATATTTTTTTTCTCTTCTTCTTTACCTTGTTCTCCTCAAAAGAAATAAAATGATAGTACTACAAATGGGAGACTGAGGTATGAGACATAAAGGAGGTGGGGTGGAGGGAAAGCAGAAGAGCCACAAACGAAATAGGAACTGAGAGTGGTCAGTTTAAGGTATCCAACTTCATTTCTCATCCAACCTAACTGAATGTTTTACAGTACTCTTAGGTTTCAAATTCTACTAATTTTGGGTTTATGTACACATGATGTGTGTGGGATGGTGTGCACATGATGCCTGTAGCCTTAAAGTTGATCCTAATGTATTTTCTTTAGCATCTCAAAAATATTAGATGACTGCTTGCTTATCTACTTCGCTGCTATATCCCTGAGCTAGAGAAGTTGTTCCATGATGTGGCCTGCTATCAATTCACAAATTAAAGTTGCAGAATAACCTATGCCTTAACTTCTTATTTGTTCTGAAATCAGCAATTAAACATATCATACAATTGATATACCAAGGCATGTGATAGGTCTTTTCTGGCCACATGGAAGTTGTGTGATACACTATGTTGCTGTGGGGTGCCTGAGGCACTCAGCCTGAATGCTGCACAAGGACCAGACTGAGGAGGTTTGCTGTGCTGTGCTGTGGTACTGCTGCTTGGGACATGGATGTTGAATCACTGTCCTTTTTCACTTGGTGCCACTTTCTATTTACAATCCTACTGCAAGGGAAAGTATGGGCAACAGTATAGAGTTTAGTTCTAAACAAAATCATTGCTATACAACAAGATACAGAACAAGCAAGGGAATGGCTCTTAGGTAGTGAGAGAGTTCTCACTGTACTCTGAGTAAAATTCTGAGTTTGGCATGAACTCTAAAGTACACAGTAAACTCCCACTAATTCTGCAGAGCCACATAAGTTATTCACAGCTGTAAAATTCCTACAATGTTAAATTCATTCCCTATTATAAGGCTATAGAAGGATAAAAATTGATATGTGCCAGAATGTGAATGACAAGCCACAAGCCATGTCTCACTTGGAGTCCTAAATTCTTGTGATTTTCATCCAGAATGTTAGTTGATGTTCTGTGATCTCTCTCTTCCCATTTTGGAGACTCCCATTAAAAAGTTGCTTGGATTTTGTCATCTTAGTATTTTTAGAACATGTGTAGGTTAGGATTTGTCTCAGTAGTTCAATGTCATTTCACAGTGGTGTTAAAGGAAGGATCAGTGGTGGAGTATACCATTTCTGAAGTACTCTATTAATTTATTAAAATTAACCTCACAAAATAGGACAATTCTTAAGATGGATCAAGTTATGGAATAGCAACAACCTGCTACTCAGCTTATTCACCAGAAATTACATGTATTTTATCTGTGGCAATCTAGGCTAAAATGAATGATTTGTGGTAAAATAAAGAAATCATTGGAAATGCTGTCATTCTGCAGGAGACAGTGCAAAAGGGAGATTCCATGCACGTTTGGCTTGTGTGGAATATCCCAGTAAGCTCTCAAAGAGGCAGACCCTGATGGCTGTTTCCTCTCAGCTGCTGCCTCCACTGCTGCTCATCAGCTGAGGGAGTTTGCTTTTACCTTTGCATTGCTCCTTATGGCTTTGTTGCCATTCAGAATTTAATCATGCCCTTGCAGCTGCTGAGAGGTGGAGAGGGTGGGGGGACGAAGGGCACGGCCTCTCAGGGGGTACTTGGAACCTCATCCCATGGCTTAGAACCTCACCGCGTTCGCAAGGCTCTACCTGCGAGGCCTTACTGGCAGTGAGCAAGTCAAAGTGGTGGCAACCAAAATACTGATGTTGTGGAAGGAGGCTGTTGTGTGTTTTCCTACGTTAGGATTATGTTCTGTGCACTGGGTGTCTGTTAATAAGAACAACGTACCACAGTCAGCACTTTTTTTGTGGGTTTTTTTTTTCCTTATTGTGTGTATTTTATTGGAAGTCTGAAACCTTATTTTAGAATTATTTTTTTCCTTAGTTAAAATCCATGCAAACACATTTCTGAAATGTACAGTTCCAAAAACTTGATGCTGCAACTGTGTAGAAAGTCAGGTGTGCTTAAGGTCCTTATGAACTCTAGTTGTTATTAGGAAAAGCCTATATAATTTGTCTTTTGCATAGTTTAAATTAATTCTGCAATTGTTTTCGTATTTTTCTGAATAAGCCTAATTTTTTCCAGTATGGAAAGGAACTATATAATAAGGAATATAGAGGTATTAGTTTTAGTGATGGGTAGGTTCAAAGTATATTGATTATTATTTTTTACAATTATTATGGGAGGGATGTCCTAAATGTCAGAAATTAGGATGTTTAAGACCTGCAGAGCATTCTTAGAATAGATGCTCATTAGATTTTGTCCTGGTTTAGGGCAAATTTGGGAGGAAAACCTCTGAATAGGATCCCTCTGGGAAGCAAACCCAAGCAGCCCCTCCCCTCGATTGGTCCAGGAAAATCTTCCTCAGAGGGAAAGTGGAAAAACTATTTATTTAACAAACAAGGTGCCCACAAGCATAAAAAATTAATAATATGAAACCGTAAAACCTCTTGTTCTGAAATGAGATGGCAAAATTGAGAAAAGTCCTTGCTGTGGGTGTAGCTCAGCTCGCTCAGTCTCTTATCAATTCCTCTAGCACTGGAGAATGCCGGGGTCCTGGCCCTGGTGCTCCGCAGGCGTGAATCCAGGTGTCTCTCTGGGTTTTTCAGTCCAGGACAGGTTTAAACAGTTCCAAGGGGGAAAAAAAAATTTAAAAAAAAAAAAAATACTCCAGAGGACTTCTCTGCCCTAGCTGGCCAAACTAACTAAAAGCAAAGTAGATCTCTCTCTCCTGCTGTCTGTCTGTGCCGAAGACGAGCACAGAACACAGTCCAGCTGTGGAATGTGGAGTCACAGCACTTTCTCAAAACAAATCTGGCTCTCTTCTTCTATCCCTTTGCTCTCAGAACCAGTCTTAAAGGTACAGGACATAATATCCAACATAAACAGAACAAATGAATGGGGATACAAGCATCATAAAGTCACCCCAGGACAGATTTTCACAACTTTTATTTGGATGTTTTACAAGCATTAGTTGTTGTTTAC
This sequence comes from Nicator chloris, assembly GCA_013400495.1. NCBI lineage: Eukaryota > Metazoa > Chordata > Aves > Passeriformes > Pycnonotidae > Nicator > Nicator chloris. The sequence continues at coordinate 31,928 of WAAE01007450.1, read as the reverse complement.
TGTTATTACTGGATAGCCTTCTCTTTGTATAGAGCAAGTAGAAGAAAACATCTTTTGAGGTATTCATTTATGTGACTCAATTCATGCAGCTGAAGTCCCATGTATTTCTCTAATTACTGGAGGCTCAGAAACCATCGTGATTCATGTGACTTGAAATCTTAGTCTACAGTGATGGATATCAAGAGGAAAAGTTCTCTCCATATCAGGACATAGTATTTGTTTTGATGTAGGCTGAACATAGTGATCATAACTAAGATAATTTACTGAGTTGTGTTTGCATGCTTGAAGTAACGAGCTTGTCATATTCTTAGCAAATACAATCTTTGCCCTTCTTTTTTGCCTCAGTTTAGAGAGCAAGCCTATGGATACATATAGTATTAAAATCAGCATTCCATCTTGTCCCAGATGAAAATAGTGTGGTTTAGATTGTGGATTAGTTTGTAAAGAGTGGATTGCTCTTCATATTCTTAAAGCTCATTCCCTTCCTATCATATCTTTTGGAATGTATCCCAAAATACTGTTTATACAAAACAGCATTCAGTTTAATTTCTTTTGTGATTTGGAGACACTGTGGAATCTTTTCTTAATCTCATAGTCTCCAAGGAATCCACTCAAATATTTTCTTTTATAAAAGCAAAGATAGATCTTGTGACTCAGCTCAAGAAAGAAAATAAGATTCTTACTGATGCCTACTAGGTTTAAGGGATAGGCTGTTTGTTTGTTTGTTCTGCCTGTCACATAGAGCTCTTTGTCTAGTCTGACAGTGGTTGGACAGATGTTTATTTCAGGTTTTTTGAAAGAATTGTTGAAAAACTTTTTGATTCAGTTTGTTCTGATTCCCTACTACATGTATGGTCTCTGGAAGAGATTCAGCCAGCACCAGTCCTTTGCTTTGTATTTAATATATCTTTCTTCTGACAACCTTACTCCATGCCTTTTTCTGCTTCTCCACACTGTTACTCTGGTCAATACTTTTATTAGTTCCACCTACCCCTTTCTTTATTTCTTTCCTCTCTATACACATCTTACATATGCTTGTTTTTTCTCTGACAATGTAGTACATTTGTGAAGAAGAAAGTTTAAGTCTTTGATAAGATTAAATTATCAAATAATAATCTGTCACAATTTGTTTACCTTGAAAAGTACTCTCTTGGTTAGTGTCCACTCATTTTGCAGTGATAAAAGATCATGATCCTGGTTCACCTATTTAGCTCTTATCTGCATCTTTCCATGTGTTCCTTCCTCCTTAGCCTATCCAGCCCTGTCACCTTCCTTTTAAAGCTGCTTTCATCACAACTCGTATCTTTCATCTGCTCTGCTGTCGAGTTGTTGGCTTCAACTTGTGAATGCATGTTTGATTTTTTAACATTAGTTTTATGCATGGGAAGAGACTCCCCATAAGCAGCTGAGTAGCCATTTCATTGATCTTATCTATACTTACTTTTGAAATTCCCAAAGGTTCTCTGGCTGTATGTCCACCTCTTATACTCACTTTTGGGTTTTTGTTTCAGCTATTACTGTATCATTACTTTCTCCTTTGCGCTCGAACCAATTTGTCTGTTCCTTAACTTGTTGAAGTAGTTTATGTAGTACCTAGTAAAGGGCTGTGCTCCCCCTAAGGGGATCTCACTCTTGATTTGCAGCTAAAAAAAATTGGAGCAAATTTGTGTGTATTTATAAATTTGGAGGTTGTGGGAAATAATATTTGCAAGTGAGATGCATGTAATTGTGTTTGTGCTGTGAAACGGTACTTTCGAGGGCACTGGCAGAAGTGTGGAGGAGTACCCATTAAAAGTGTTGTATTCCATCTCTACGAATCTTCCACTGGCCTTTTTTCCTCTTGCATTGAAACATGTATTCAGTCAGTATCTTACTCTTGCACTGAAGAAAATGTGTGTTTATGTAGCCCCTCCTTTGGGACACAGGTTTGAATTGTTTAGCCAATACGTTAACTGATGTTCCTGCTACTGTTGTAATGACTCTCCCCATTGTGAGGTTAAGGTATGCTCTGTATGCACTGTTTTATTTTTAAATGTATTTAATTCTGTAAACACTAGGTGAGCTTTTAATGCCTTGCATAATATTTTATATTCTATTTTGACTTTCCAATTTTCTTTGAGAACCTGAATAATTTATTTCTAAGTACTGAAGAGTTTTATAGTTGTACTACACAACAGTTTCCTTGTGGAAGGTCTGCTAGCTTCCAATGACCCTTAGCTGCCATCTGGTACAAATTCAAAGTGCTTCTGTCATCTGCTGCTAATTGCTGTCACCTGCATATTGCAGTCACTGAGCAACTGGGAGTGCAGTAACGCAGGAGGCATACTGCTTTGTATAGCTGCAATCTATCCATAATACTCATGATTTCTTTATTAATATTAATCTAATAATAAAAGGAGTACATGCCTCATGAAATGGTATGAATTAATATAAATTACATTTCATGTTTATTTTAGTAACTTTCAGGGTTTAATCTGACATTCAAAAATGTGTGTAGATTTGTATTATAAATATATTTATTGTTTCGGTATTCTTCAGCCTGTTTGTTCTGCTGAGATTGTTCAAACTGAATCTTACAGAAGAGTTATTTAACCTTGTTTGTAAGCTGATAAGGTTTAGTCAGGGCACTAGCCTACAGCACCATATTATATTAATGTATTTTACTTGTAATTTAGAGAACAAGAAGAATATCCTGATCTAAAGGCTAAACTGTCCCCTATGGCACTCACACAGCTGATAATCGTGAACTAGAAAGATGTGTATATCAAATAGTTTACAAAATGAAGCCAGCTGTGTTTCCCTACATACTGTGGCTTCCTGACATGCATCATTAAACCTTATTAGCTACTTCCTTTTACAAAGATTCTTGTAGTCTTGAACATTGCATATTAACATTTTCTGCCCCTCCAACTGGAAATTATTTGCTTTATTGTAGAGTGTCAACTTGCTCTAGTTTCTGATATGCGTTCTAATTGATACTTTAGAGTATAATCATAGTGAAATACCACTCCGTGCATTTCTTTATTTGGAAAATTAATACAGACCTTTTCACTTCATCTGTCAATCTGTGCAACTTTTCACACAATTCCCAACTGCTGGGATTGCTTGCAAACCATTAAGTATGAAATGGTTCATAAAATGTCTTTAAGAATATAAACACAAAAAGGACTTAACTTTTATGGTAAGATTTTTTTTATTGTTGTTGCTTGCTTAATAGAAATAAAGCTATTTCAGCTGATAAATTTAATGATGTAAAAAACCTCAAAAATGTAGTGATACTATAAAGTTAATTTTTGTTGTTCAGATGAAGGCTTTGTTTAATAAAACCACCATCCTGCACACATGCACACACACACCTCTTGATTCCTGAACTCTGATAATGAAATTCAGCTCTTAAACCTTAGGAAAGCAGAGATTTTGAAAAATTAATCTCTCTGTGGGTAAAACCAAATTTTGAATTAAGTACAAAAATCAAAACATGTATAATGTATATGCATTTGTACATATTTACAGCTCTTTTGTATATCTGACCAGAAAGACAATTAAATACTTCTGATCTCTATGGACAACATTATGGAAAATATTATTACAGAACTTTATTTGTTTGTATGATCCCAGGAATAATTTCAAAGCAACATATTCTGTTAATTGTCTTGAAACAGATTTTGTGTTTATTTTAGGACAGGAGGCACTAGTAACACAGACGTTATATAGATTATGAATAACATGTAATTGTATAAAGAAAAAAAAAATTAAGAACCATACTAAAAACTGTTTTGTTGATATTCCTCATCTAAAAAGTTTGATATTTGTTTCAGAAGGACAGTTTTATTTGTAAACACATTGGTGCATTAAAATTGAGCTAGAAATTCTAGGGTTCAGGTCATAATTTCTATTACATATTGGAATATGAAAATTGATGGTTTTACATAATACTAGTGAGAAGTTGCACGTCAAATTTTATCTGTAAGTCTTCACTGAGAAGATTTGTTTTTTCTGTGCCTTAAGTGGTTGTGGACATTTGCTGTGGATTTATTTGGGGTATTTCTACTCAGACTTGAAGAAGGCTCACTCCCCTTTCTTTGGCATTTTACCCTATATTCTGACATTTAGTTAATCTTTTAGGAGACTACTGCTGATTTCTCACTGTATGGAGCAGCTTTCAAGTTCCTGTTGATTTTGAAGTAAAAATAAAAACAAATTTTTCTTTCAATATGTATCTCAGGCCTTTTGAAACATTTCTCAGCTTGCAGGTTAACAGGATTTTATACTCAGGGATAGCTATGGGCAGAGAGAAAAGTTTGGTGCAGTCAAAGTGCTCTTTCTCAGTTCCTGTCTCGCAAGTTTTTCCATTTATTCTTGAATATTATTATATGTAAATATACATTTATATTCCTTATGAGTAGCGTTCATCTGTAAATGCTTTGAAACAAACTTTGAGATGCTTTGTGTTGTGTGGTTGTTAATTTTTTTAACCTGATTGCCTGTGCAAGAATACGTGGATGGTTGTGTTTGTATATGGACCTGTGCTGAGACAGGTTTAATGATGGGCATGGCAGTGTACATAACAGAGGAGGAGGGAGGTTGTAGAAATGCTCCAGCAATTAATGAATCACTGTATACTGCCAATTTTAATTCCTCATTCAAGAATTTTTTTCATTCTCTTGCATTTATTGGCTAATCCATCTTCTAAAAGTTTCCTCAGTCACTTTAATAATCTGTGTGTTGTATCTACTGGATTCCTTCATTTATATTTCCATGAAGAAAGGTTGCAGCTCTGATTTCCATCTACTTTTATGGCGTAAGCACCAGCTTAATGTATCAGTGTTTCTCATTGAAGTTTTTTTTCCAACTTTCATTAACTTATAACAAGGTGTAATAAAATAAAATGTATGTAATTTACCTGGAAAGAAATTTTAAAAATGCACCTCTCAATTTAACCTCGAGTAAGATGGAAGGAAAACATCCTTTCAACTGTCTTTAAAAAAGCTTACTTTCTGTTTGGGATAAAATGAAATGGTGAAATTTTAATATAAGCTCAGACTTCCTGGGTTCTTGGCTTCATTTATTTCCTTATATTCTTAAGGGAAAAATTGCCATGTGTTTGGATAACCTTAGCTCTGACCTGTCTTACCCCAGCCCTGTGTGACATTACACTCATTACAAAATGTAATAATCTCTGCTAATAGCTTAATCTAGGTAGTCTATGAGGAGATGAGTTACTAACACCTTATTTTGAATGTGGAGTAAGGAAATGTTGGTTTTGTTTAGGTATGCATTTTCTAGTATTTAATTTCAAAGATGTCTTTGAAAAAGCTGTAAGGTTCTCATACCATTTATGAAATATTATTAAACGTAGTGTGCCATATATAAAACCCACAAATTTAGTCCCTACTATGAAAATACTACGTTTGTGCAGTTTTCTATTTGAAAAAGTTATTTAGACCAGTCAGCCGCATGGTCTGAAGTGTAGATATAATACTGTTCCCAAAATTTATGCAAATGAAAGAGCTAGCTGTTCCTGTCAATTTGTTAGGTCCCTTTTTGTTGTTTTTTCTTGAAGGAAGTAGTACCTGTTACTGATTTTTTTTTTTTTACATATATCTCAGATTTTTGGATGTGTTTGTTTATATATATGCAAATTCTACACAATAAAAGTTTTGGAACCAGCTCTCCCTGTTCTAATTTTGCAGTTATTTTGGTACAGCTAATTATCTTAATCTGTGAGAGAGTAAATAATGTTTTTTTAACCTATGAAGTTTTGAAAAAATGCCATCGCCATCGAGTGTGTTTTAATAATAGTGTGTAATGTGTAAAGCTGCTTATTCTGTGCCTTGAAAGACCTGATTACATGGCAGCATTCATAGAAAAGTCTTGAGTTGAAGCTGATGACGGCTGAGCTTAAAGAAGATATAACAAGCACATGTAAAAGGTACCTATGAAGTAAAAACCCGAAGATAGTGTTCCGGTGTAAAATCAAGCAGCTTTAAATCCTGCTCTTCCCCCACCCCCAAGAATTCTATATTTTAGCAGCATTGATCAGATATAAGAAGTATTGCAAGTGCTTAGAAACTCTAAATGTCTTCTGTGCTGTGTACCTAGATTTTTTTAAATTGAAAAAAAACTCTGATGAATTAGAGTTTCACTGTGTGAATGCTTTTGGTTTCCAGTATGACTTATATATGATTAAAATATTACTTATATTACTGAAGCAATTATTCTAAATTGATGGATGGTCTTGAGAAAATGTTTTCAGCTGGTAGCTTTTAATAGGAGGAGAGTATGTTTGTAATACAGCACAGACTCTGTATGGGTACCGGAATTTAAGGGGCTGTTAACCTTTCCGATTTCTTAATGTGCTCTGTACACGTTTTAATCATTCGCGTTCGTGACAAATACGTAGCAAAGTCGGAGAACATTTGGTCGGACAGCATCTGACTCCTGCTGCCTTAAGGTGCCAGACTGTGCCTGTATGAAGGTGTATGAAGTGTAAGGTTTTGCGAAGGAGGAAATCGAGCAGCCTGAGCGCAGAAGCCGAAGTGTCAAAGCCGAGAACCGAGCTCGGAGCGTTTCTCGCTGAACGCGCCGGGTGCCGGGGGCGGCTGCGGGCGGCACAGACGGGCGCGGGCGCCCTCTGCTGACCAAAGCGCGCACGGCAGCGCTGCCCGCGCCAGCCTCCCCTCCCGCCTTCGGGCACAGGAGCAAACGCCAAACAGGCGCGGCTCGCCTTCATTGCTCTGCGTAAAGACTCACTAAGAACAAGCATCAGATTGAAGAATGTTTAGCGACGATAGCGTAGTTTACCAAAACCGCTAAAGTGTTAATGAAAGCCAGATTTATAGTCAGCAGGATATTAAGAATGAATCGTGTTCAGTTTCTCTCATTGGGATCGTTTGAAACAGAATGCTTTACTACAAACAGAGTAAATCGTTGGCATTCAGGTAAACCAGGATACAGTTGAAAGACACACTTTGGAAGGTTATGGAATCTATGACTAGCATTTGACAAAACGAGTGCCTTACTTCAAACAACTGAGCCCTACTGAAGTGCAGTTGTGGAAATAGCTCACAGTTTTTATTGCAGTAGAGAACTAGGAAGAGCTAAGCACCTCTAAAATCCTGGAGAGGACTCTCGAGCTTCAATTTGAGTATCCAGACTCAGCTGATGTTGAGCCTGGAAAAGGCAACAATATAAAATGGATGAATAAATGAGGCAGAGGGAGAAAAAATGGTGTGAGTCGTCTTTTTTTTTTTTTTTTTCCTATTTAGCATTATAGATATTTCTATTTACAAAAGGGAATTCTGCTTCCAAAGTGATTAGTTTATTTCAAAACACATAAATATTCGTTCATGAATAGTGTGTTAAAGTAAAACCAGGCAAGTCAGAACATAATAAAAGTATTCTGCTTTTAAGAGAAGTTAAAGCTGATCTTGAATATGCATCAAAACACTACAGAAATGTACTTGAGCTTCTCTTTCATTGGACAATGATGTGTATTTCTTCTTGAGTTTTAAAATTTCCGCTGTTTTCAATGCCTATGCATTGGAGATGGACTGATTTATGTAAGAATACATAGAAGTAATTGTAATTTGTTTCTTTGGGGATCCAGTGAATACTAAATATCTAAAATTATTTGTTGAAATCAGAGTAGAAATTACATAATTCAGTTCCATAAAACCACAGTATTAACATGATACCAAATATTTCAGTTTGCTCAAAGGCTAGATGAAGGATTTTTTTTTTGCCAAAGGTAAGACAGAAAATGTTACTGGAATCAAATGAACTATTTTCTGGTGATTGCTTCTGTGTTAGTCAAATGGAGTGGATTAAATAAGTAAAGTTTATTTCAGTTTTATGAACTTAAGTAGACCAGTCCTCCCTGTGCATTTTTGCTCAATTCTAAAATGAATAAAACCTTTAAAAGGTTTTAAGTGCTTCAGAAAATGTTTTCACAGTTTCATTGTTGCTCTTGCAGCTAAACCAGTGATGAGACCATGTTTGAAAATTGACATCAGAAAAAGCAGGGACAGGTGACTTCTTTTACTAAATGGTCACTTTATATATTTTTGTGTTTTCTTTGTTTTTCCCACCTTTGAATCTACTGATTAAAAGAATGAGAAAGATATTGATTAAACAGTGTACCATACTGTATGCAAGATTTGTAGGTTTGACATTAATCAAGTCAGGTTTGTAGAGAAACATATTTGTGCAGACCATTGGGAATTAAGGCAAGATGCTTGCTAAACCTGAATTTACTTGTTTTGATTCATAGTTATATTAGCTTAATGTGGTTACCTGGATTGCTGAGCAGTCAAGACTTTAAATCATAGGAATTAGGAGACTTAAGAAAGAAGAAACATTTACAGATTCCAAAGTTACTCTCTGTGGTTTTAATGTCAAAGATTAAGGTAGATAGATAAGGATGTGTTCCCTTAATAGCCTTTAAACACAGATTAGTAATCTGTTATTTCTAGGGACTATAGGGAAGGTTTAACAGGTTATTGAAGAAAGTCATGGCAGTTTGGATAAATGCAGCTGACTGTATAGTATAATCTATATAAATTTTTTTATAAATGATGGAATGCTACTAATCATTTTTGTTAGGTAAACCTTGTTTTTGTCATCCTGCAGCTGGAAGATGTATTATTTGAATTTTAGTTTTTTTTAAATATTTACTGTTACATACCTTTTACATCTAAGTGTAGGCTACAATTAATTGAAAACATATATAACATACTAGTATTCAAGGCTTAATAAATTAATGTCAGAGCATGTATTAAGAATAGGAAAGAAAATTCTTATGTTTATGGTGCAAATTAAAACCCAAGTCCCTCTCAAGCATGCATACCATGAAATTTCATTGTAGTCAATGTAGTGTTTGGCAGTGCAGAACCAGGCTGATTACTGAAATATAATTACCTTTGTGGAGGAATTTGGTTGCAGGGGGAAGTCTGTCCTAAGACTGTGCCTTAATACTTCAGTAGTATTAAAGTAGGGCACTTAAAGGCTATTCGTGAGCAATTATTTCTAATGCACTTTAAACTGTAATTGAATAAAAAATGGCTGCACTAGACTATTTTGAGAAATCTTTGCCATTTTATAACATTTAATTATCAAATTTTGCATTTCAGTATTCTAGCATTTTAAAAGTTGTAATTTTCAAAGCAATATACATTTTATAGTGCTAAAAGAATTGTTCCATTGCTACAATAATAGCTTCAGAAGATAACCTTTCCTAAAATTTAAACATCTAGGGCAGGAACAGCAATATTGTTCAGATTGTATTTCAGTAACTGGAAGAGTTCTTGTTATTTTCAACTTTTTAATTATGTTAAGATTTTTCTCATAAGATAATGAATTACACCTTGTGGCCCAAAGTGTAGACTTTGACTCATTCCTTCATTCAAAAATGAAGTATCTTAAAAACTTGTCAGCTTTTTTACCATGCAAGTAGACAATTGATGGTATAATCCATTACTTTATTGAGAACCATTAGCTACTTAAAACTCTGTGCATAAATTAAATAGGAGCTAAATGGATTTGTGGTTGTTGCCATTAGTAGCATTTTAAATTATACAGGCAATTATTGTGTTCATTTTCATTATCGTAGAGCAGCCCCTTTGCAAAACTATTGTGGTTTTCTTAGACATTATGTACAAATTTTCCCTTGGAGATTATAATTTCCAGTGGTGTGTTTAATTTTGTTAAGTTGTTTCAAATAGAACAAATATTATGACAAGTAGAAGAAAATTGGTTTTAATAATATGGGAAATAGTTGTAAACATGCAAAATTACTCCAATTCTTAATTCATCTATTTTGAATATTTTCATAGTTATTCTAGTAACTATTTTCCAAAGAAAAGAAATAGCTTTTGTGAGATGGCATAGTTTACAAACGCTTTGATAAAATCGTGGTATAGTTAAAATGAAGTTTATCCACTTTTCCAATATTCAGATGAATTTTAGAGAATGTTAATGAATTTCTACATGAATTTTATTTGGATAGTTCAACAGTGTTTCATTTGTTGACTGCAAAATTGTTTAAGTGTGAAGGCTCAGAATTAAACTAATTAAGTATCTTTTAGAACATTGTGGTAACTAGTTTTTGAGAAATGGAGAATGCATTTCTATTAAAACTTTCTTTGTGTACCTTCCTAAGTAGGATTCTGCAATTGCCTTCACTTACTACAGTAAATAAATATATTAAAATTTACTATGCAAATAGCATGATCTATATTAAAAAGAATGGCATTATTAGTAGCAATCAAGCATTCTTGAGCAAAAGATTTATTGTGTGAAAAATTTTTCAGCATCAACTGTTTGATTATCATAATACCTCTCCAAGCACATTTTTGTTGGGTCCCAAACTTAAATTCACATCTGTCTTCATCAATTAGTAAGGTATTAATGCTTTGAGTTAGCTGCATATCAGTGTGCAGTGGACTAAATTTAATGTTTCTGTCCTAAAAGTAGCATTCTTTCCACAGAAGCTCTTTATTCGTTTCTGTTCTGGGGTGGGGTTTTTTTATGGGGGGTGGAGAGGGGAGAGATAGGCTTTCACTACCATGATGCAGGGAAAAAAAAAAGTGTGAGGTGGTAGTTATGCATATTGCAAGACAGTGATTCTTTATTTTATTACAAAAAAAGACCAACTCTAGAAGGCCAGATTAAATCATTCCTTTCACTTTTTAATGGGATTTGGATGAATAGAGTAAAATATGCACTTTGCATTCATTGATAGCATCTTTAGGTTGAGGTAATTGAGTCTTTTTTCCCTGACTGAATGAATAATGACTTCATCTGATCCTCAGCGAGGCCTGAAACTTAGGCTGCCTTTGTCAATGCAAAAAGATCTGGGCTTTGAAACATGCTCTACTTCCCTGGCTTCATTTTTCTTCATTTTAATCCAAAAACCTATTTTTCTCAATAATTCAAGCATAAACTATGTAGTAGTTGAAGCAGCGGAAATTGCAAGATATTTGTCCTCGTTGTGCTGCTTTTTAAATGCAGCTGATAAATCAGCCGCTGTGGTCTTCAGCTGCGTGGTTCTCTAGGGAAGGGACAGCCCATGTGTAAGCAAGATTGCTGGAATTTTTAAGAACTATGTTGAAAGTGCTTCTTCTGCAGACTGTTTGTTATCTAAGGAAGTGTTATGTTTTACTGGTCTTACTGGCAAGGCTTGGAGATAAAAAGGGCATCTGTGATGGGGCCTAGGAAACTCTTCCTAACATAATTTTCCCACATATTTAACTGACTACTAGAGCATCCCAAAAAGTGGAGTAAAAATACCCAAGCTTACATCATACATTATTGAAATGGTGAGAGTCTTAGTTACGTGGCTTAAATATATTTTTTTCATGAGAAACAGTGGATGAAAGATAGCTTCTCCTAATGTTTTACTTAAAATGTTTCTAAATCAAATACCTTTTTATTCATGTGAAGTTGAAGCTCTGTTTCACTATATTGGTTTGAAAATGGGTATTCCACTTGATTGTTGTTTTTGTTATTATATTGGATAAGTGAAAGCTTTATACAATTAAAAATCATTTCTGTGGCATTGGTTCAGATTTACAGAGTGGGATGGGAGGATAATGACAAGTCGGAGTGCACTTGTCACATGAATGAGAAGTAACAGGCTATGTCCCATGTGCCTGTTGGTTCTGAATCTAACAGGGGTTTGATCTTTTAGCAGTCCATGAGCTTCCCTACAAATATACTACACAGTGCCAGTATTTTTGCTGCATGCATGACAGAAGAAAATTGTCCCTGCTCATTTGTTCATCTGTAATTGTCTTTCCTCCTTGCCCTTCTGTGTTCCTGTCTTAGAACAAGGAAGTGAGAAGGGATGTGTCAGACTTGAAGGCGTTCAAAAGGCTTAGCTGGGACAGTTCACATTGCTGTTGGGAATTGTTATTGCCACAAAACCAGGGAACATCTTTTGTGTGCAAGAATAGGAATAACAATCAATGCAATTATCAAAGTTCAGTTAATTGTTCCACGGGCATGGATTTTTAATAGGTAGGAATAACCAAAGTAAATAATCGTTAGTTGTTTGTATTGCAGAGGCATAAATTTAAGAAAAACTCCTGTCTAACTTGATTTCTTTTTCTTCCTGCAGGTTGGCTTGCTGGACCTGGAGCTGAATCAACTGACCAAAGCCCTGTTTTTGGCTTTAGTTGCACTATCCATTGTTATGGTAACTTTGCAAGGATTTGTAGGCCCATGGTATCGCAACCTTTTCCGGTTCCTCCTCCTGTTTTCCTATATCATCCCAATCAGGTATGTGTAAGAATGAAAGCAAAATACAGTTGTCTAATTTCACTTTATGTGGCTTTCTTGAAATTTATACTTGCTTCTCATTGCAAAGGAAATTGATCTTATCAGGAAGCTGAAGGAGAAGGTGCCAACAAATCTGCTGATTCTTAAAGGATCACTGTACAGAAAACAACACTGTTGTATTTTTTTTTTTGTATAATGTTCATCTTGCTGGAGTAATCAGGATATCTAATCCTTTGCTAGCATAAATGTATTAATAAGGATACAATATTGGTATATGAGAAAGTGGTTTCAGGAAGCATGCAGTTGAATGAGCTGCTAGACACATTGTGGAATTTTATTTTTAATGCCTTAAATACTAAAAATGTTCCATTTCTCTGGTTAAAATACAGATATTTTACCCCAATAATGATTAATTTAGATTGGATGGCTGAATAATGTAAGTGCTCTTTTTCAGTGAGAGGAGTTTTAACATGTGTAACCAAGTAGAGACTTGCCCTGAATTAATTAATTCATTAAGCATGAGTACTGTATATTCAAATTGCAGATAAACTGGAACACGAAATAATATCCGTGTGTGTAATCAAGTCTTCTGTAGACACAGAAGTGAGAACACTCACTCTGAAATGAATTCTTTTCTTTGCATGGATATTGCCTTTGCAAAATGGAAAAACGTTTCCTGTTAAAATACCCAGTGTTTAGATTAAGGTAAATGTTAATTTTAGATCCTCTTAAAGAACTGTTCAGTTTGAGATACATCATTCAGTAAGCCCCATGATCAGCCAGGGTTAGCAGCATCTAAACTGTAGCTAGATTTAAGACCTGTCCCCTCAGGCACGCACACAATATTTTAAGTTCACATAGTAAAGAAAAGAGAAATAACAGGACGATTTCGTTAGGCCTCTTAATCTAAGCTTACATTACTTACACATTACTGTGATCACGTTTCTTAAGTACATGTCTGTGTGAAGAAAATTGTATTATATTTGACCAAGGGGATACTCAGGAAGCCTCTGCCTTAACATTTTATAACTTAAAGGACTTTATTTTTATAGTACTTTTGTGTTGCAAGAGAAACTGACTTTCTAGGAAGTTGAAGGATAACATTCTGGCAAATCTGCTGGAACCACAATTTTTTGGGGTATCTTTCTAAACACTGTCATTGTCATAACTCCTTTACCGCTTGTATGACGCTATTCAGTCATGTTGCCATCCCCCCACACACAGTTACTGAGTATTAAGCAATTTATCCATGTGAAGAGGCAAAAAGGCCTTCATTCAAATTGTTAAGTCTACAATTTACTGAGAGATGCACTTTAAAATTCTCAGGGGAGGGGAAAAAAGAGCTAAGGATATAAAGGATCACTTCTAACTAAAGGGTAACTTTTAACTATTTTAGTATCTTTGTTACTGGATGGAAGAGGATGCCATGTAGGTGTTGTAAGTAAATTTTACTCTATATTGAAAATTCAGCATATACCATTGAAAAACCATGTTCGCTGAGCAGCTCATTTTCAATGTAACAGTTGCTTAGTAGATTTGTGGAATAGCTTTTCTTCTAAAATAATTTCTAGCATGCATCTAATCCACTAATAAAAAGAGTGAAAGAAAAATAAAAGATTATAAGAAAATAAAAGATTAGTATTGGTTTAGTTCATCAGGCAGAAATTTATCAGAGAATGCTTTCCTCCCTAGAGTTTTATCTGTTTCTCGACCAAATTTTCTTCAACCCGAATCTTCATAAATACAGGGTTGCTTCCCACACTGTCAGCAAAATGAACAACTCAATCATGCTACTGCTCAAATATGACTACACTTCCCTTCCTCTCTTCTGTATGTTAAGCATGGAAACTACTTAGTTTTTAGGCTGTGTTTTGAGTGTAAACTCTCAAAGATGAAAATTACAAAGTAGATGACATTGAAGCATCCCAGTGTTGTATCCTTCTATTATTTTTAAAATAGCTATATGGGGGAAATAATGAACTTACAGATGTAAACAAAACATCAGAGACTAGGATTTATTGATAGAGGCAAAGCATATCTGGACTCGGGCACGCATGAAATGTGTTGCTTGATAGTTTCAGAGAATTCAGGAGGTTTCTAATTGTGGAGCTTTTTTGCAGTTCTGTTTGGCTTTTGGTTTGCAGAACAAGGAAACTTCCAGGTATGCAATAAAAGTAGTTTTTCATGGCTAGACATGTTCGGTGAAGATCACCAGGAAGATGATGATAGTTAGTAGAGTTTAACTGATCTCTGTGCAGCCTCTCCTGTAATTAATAGGTGCTTCAGAAAGAAGCTGATTCCTTGGGATTCAGCTGCATCCTAAATACTCATCTAGATTGATGTTGCTTTAATTTGTGCAGGGTATTATTGTGGGGCCTGTAAGTCTTCAGAAGTATAAACACAGAACAACTTTAAAAAATCCCCAGCAGCACAGCAAAATAAAAGCACCCCAACAAGCAACACTCACCCCTTACATCCAAAAAATCATCCCCCAACATGGCACGCATTCTGTGGTGCACAAGGAATCAAGAAAAATGGAGAAAAAGTAGTAATAAACAAATATTGAAAGCTTAGTCCATCTCTAAACTGTTTGTAATTTAGTATCATTATGCACAAAACATTTTGAATAGCCCCACACCCTCAGAAAAGTTTGGCCCTTAAAAGTTTTTCTGTCGTTATTTTCTTTTTCCATATGGAGAAACCATAGCCCAGGGAGCCTCCGTAGGCAATCTGCTGCCCTACAGAGTCAAGCTATTTTAATTTCTTAAGATTTATCAGGGAAGGAGAATATAAAGCAAGTCCTTGATAGACTGTCCAAAACAAAGTAAATCTCTCTAGAATTATCTTCACCTATTTATCTGAGTTTTTCCATGTTCCTCAGCATTTTTAGGCTTTTTTCTAGTTGGCTCTAGCCAACTCGACTGTATCATCTAGTGCAGTTGTCACATAGCAAGCTAGCAGGGGTGTTGTGTCCTCAGGTATGTCCTCAGGTATGCTGCTGCTCTTTGTGATACCAGCGTGGAAGTCGGTGATGTCACCTTGACTTTTTTAATACGGTGCTTTTGTCGAACAACTTGTATTTCTTGGTTTGTCTGTTTTCTGAATGACAAGTGTCAGAAGGCAATAACAGTCATGCTAATGAAAAGCCAGCACCCTGGGTAGGGGAAGTTTTTTTAATTTTAAGTGCAAGAGAATAGAAGAGGTTTTAATCAATATGGGATGCAAGATACCAGCTACTACTGAGATGAAAATTCTGGTGTGAGTATATATGGGTGCAGGAAAGAAAAGAGAAATAGCAGGAGGATTTCATTAGGCCTCTAATAAAGAATGTTAAGGCTGTTAGAGAGCCTTGTCACAAAATGATTCTGCTATTTTCCCTGGCTTTGAGTACTAACATGTCTTTATCAGCTCACTTGAGCTATTGTAGCAAATGGTTCAGAAAGCCCAGGCCAAAGAAAAAGACTTAGTGATGGCACTGCCCCACAAACCTGGATCCCTTCCACCACCAGTGGACTTTGTTCATTCATTGTCCAGTCTTCTTCACCACCTTGAAAGACAAAGTGAGTTGCACTTTGTGTTGAGGTCTTCTGTATGTTTGGGGTTTGTTTAAGTAAATAAATAAATAAAGTTTCCAGAAAAGAACATAATTAGGTTTAGCCAAACAATGTTTGGTGAAATTGCTGCCTCACGTACAGACATGTGAGTTGTGTAGCTGTTCATGCTTCTTCTTAGCTGTTAAGAACTGTAGAGGATTTACCATAAAATTATAAGATATTGACTGGGGATCTGTTAAAAATGTGTATTACTCGGTCTCTATATTTAGTACCAGTTTAAAGCTGGACTGACATGGGCTTAATCATCCATCATTTTAGAAGGATCCTTTAGTTTTAATGTGAACGGAAGTTGAAATGTCTCTTGTCCTTTCCTTTGGACACCCCAAGGCTCCTAGTCACTGAGCTGTTCTGCCAAAAGAAGCTGTCCCAAATGACTGGAAGTAACTGCCTTGCACATAAGTAGTAAAGTTTTGGGGCGCTGTATGGTTCCTGGCTGGGTTTTTGGGGTTTTTTTTGGATCTTTAAGAGAAGCACTTAAATCCTTCAAGTTATGTCAGTCCGTTCTCAGGGGCAGTGCAGAAAACACTGCTAGGAGGTCTTTTGTCTGAAATTCATTAATAGCCCCTCAAATCCCAGATCATACAGATATGAATTTCTGTGTTCTCTTGAGATCTAGAGAACTCACACCTATACAGACTGTCTAACAGCAGCAAGCAGCTATGCTGCTTTCAATCATGCTATGGTTTCTGCTGTGTTGGAGCTCTAATCTGTATAATCTGTAGGTGTGAGAGTACCAGTATATGAAGTCTCACACAGAGAGACAGAATATGTATTAGATACATGGTGCAAAGGTTTCAGTGTGGAAGAACTAAAGAGCTGCTTAAGAAGTGGCTTAAGTAAGTGGTTTAATACACATTTGGTGTATTGTGCTTTAATACTATATAATATATAATGCAATCTCTATAGAGACTGAAAAACATTATGTGATGCTTCATGATATTTTACTAATTAATTCTGCAGCAGAAGTTATAGGGTGACTCTCTTATGCTAAGACTGTCTTACACTGTCCAGTTTGGTGCTGTACTACTGCCTGAGCTAGCTTTGTGCTTCTCTTAAAATGTCTGATATTCATGCTACATAGAAAAAGCATAGAATCATAAAATTATTTAGATTAGAGGAGACTTCTAAGATCATCAAATCCAACTATTAACCCAGCACTGCAAAGTCCACGACTAAAACATTTCTCTAAGTGCTAGTCAGATGTACGGGTCTTTTAAAAAACCTTCAGCGATCTAGACTCTACCACTTCCCTAGGCAGCTAGTTCCTATACTTGACAACAGTTCTGGTGAGGAAATTTTTCCTAATATCCAATTTAGAGTTCCCTTGGTGTGACTTGAAGCTGTTTCCTCTTGAGATCAACCTCCTACTGGCTACACCCTCTCCTTTCAGNGTTCAACAACTGCCAACCAGCACCCCCAGGTCCTTTTCTGCTGGGCAGCTTTCCAGGCACTCTGTCCCCAGCCTGTGGAGCTGCCTAGAGTTGTGACACAAATGCAGGACCTGGCACTTGGCCTTACTGACCCTCATACAGCTGGCCTTGGCCCATTAACCCAGCCTGTCCAGACCCATCTGTAGTTCCTTCCTTCCCTCCAATGGATAAACACACCCACCCAACGTGGTGTCCTCCACAAACTTACTCAGGGGGCACTTGATACCCTTGTCCAGATCATTATTACAGATACTATAAAACAGGACTGGCCACGATACTGACCACAACCAGTCTAAAAAGAAGTCATTTTTTAAACTGACCTCTTGTAGTAAGTCTTTCTCCTTTCAAATCTTGCAACATTGCCTATTTGCTCCTGGGTTTTTTTCTGGTTTTAAACCTATTACAGCAAGTGATGCTGAATTTGTGTAGAATATACACCACTCCCCCCCATTTTTAAATATTATTTGTATTGGACCTCTAATGTCAATATTGTCACCTTTGTATAAGAGGCCTAATGAAAGATGGCATCTGACCTGGGAAATGTAATAATAAGAAACATTTTTAATAGGAAGAAGTCATTGTCAATCTGAGCTGCACATGCTATATCCCTCATGCAAATGTTCTCATCTGACATGTGGGTTTGTTGTTTTGTTTTTTTTTTTTTTTTGCATTCTTCTGTGTTTTAAGCCTGTAAGAAATTCACAGATTAATTTTTTCTTTAATAATTCCCTAGATTTCCTCTTGGATTTTTAAGTTCTGTCTATGTTACAACATGTAATTATCGGTATCTGGGTTGCATTTGGCCCTTGAAAAACTGTATGTGCCACAGTCGCTACAGCAATACAGAGTTGATACACATTGTTTTTGCCACAAATATTTAATCATAAATGTGTGGGGTTGAGTTTTCTTCTAAAGTTGCATTCACTCCCAGGGTTTCATGCAAAATGCTGTGTGTACCTTCCTTAATTTTCTTTTATATACTCACATAATAGATTAAAATTTTAAAAATTAGTGCAAGAGAAGTAGTGAGACCAGTTATGAGGCAAACAGGACACAGTTCTGAGGCTCTTCTTGGGACTGCCAAACAGATAGCAAAAAAAACTAACTAAAAATATATATTGGACAAAACACAAAGGAATATTATATTCCAGTTTCCTCATCAAATAAAGTATGAGAGATGGGGAAATCAAAGGATGACCTATAGACTGATTTTATTTGCTTAGATCTTTACATAATATTGTGCTTAAATGAAGTAACTTCCGTTTTGTTCTATTTTTATTTGTTCAGAGCCAGTTAATACAAGTTACTAGGCTCCAAAAATCAGTTTCTTTGAAGATTTAACTTTCCAGGCATGCTGAATTTAAAATATTTTTGGTTGTTTCTTGACCAATAATTTAAAAATTATTCCATTTTTTTTCTAAATTTTGGATAATGCATATATCAGTGTATAGTTTATGTTTGTTTCAAGAAAGTAGGGATATGTTAAGAAGGTATGGGGATGTAGCCATAGGGGATTTGGTACAGGTTTGGATAATAATGGGACTCAAATATCACCTTCAGTATCATTTTCACAGAGAAGGAAATCCTGAAAATAAAAAGACTACATCTCAATACGTAATTTATTTTAAAAAGTAGATACCACTTTGGGTACTTATACTGTATCTGGAGTTTCGGCAGGGGTTTGGTTTTTTGGTTACAAAACTCTTACATATACAGAATTGCTCAGGAATTTAGAAAAAAACCTGCCATCTAATTCTTAGTAAAAATCATACTTCAATTTTATTTGGCACAATATCACTTTGTTCACAAAATTGTCCTTGCTAACTTCATTAGGTCTTGATTGCTATTCAATGCATCATGAATGGTAGAATGTTTCTGGAGTTTCTAAATGTATTTGTCAAACTTTCTCAGTGAAGGCCCTTGCTTACTGGCAAATTTGCCCTTTTGACAGAAAAACCCCAAAGCAGACACTTTCAGAAGGGGACGTTACATCATTACAATTAGTGAAAAAAATGAAATTTAGAAGTCCTTGTAAATAGGAGTGTTTAATCCAAAACACTGGTGTTGTTTTTGAGGGAATAAGAGCAGAACTATTTGTTTGTAGTGTGTAGTTAAAAGCAGTGGGGATTCTGAAATGTTGTGATATTTATTTTTTCTGAAGCTGAATGCAGAGAATGCCACCCTGACTCTTAATATAATAAATCCCCAAGTTGGATAAAAATTGCCTTAGGATTGCCTGCTCTAGGATAACTGTTGCTGAGGTGGAAAGACAAGAAACGTCATATTACTGTGTTTGCTAAATATGTTCATTCTCTGCAACAGCCTTCAAATTCCTATATTAACATACTCTGCCTAAATATTGCATGTTAATTGGTTTGCTAAAAATTAGTGTTACTAATGTGACAGTTGCTAATGCTATGTTGGATGCTGTTCTGTGTGTTTTCATGAGTAACTGATGTGTTTCGAGTTTGTTTAATTGGAATAAATTGAGAAGGATTTGAAAATGGATGAATTTAAAATGTTTTGGTTATATAATGAGGTTTTCTAAAGTCTGCAAAGAAATTATGAGAAATTATAGCTAATATTATCAGGCACTGAAAGTAGCTTTATTTTGGGTAAGCTTCGTGTCTCCTTGTTTTATTATGTAGACATTCTTGGACTTTTCAGTGAAGTATTTTTATCCATTCCTGTTAAGCTCTGTTGGAGAGGTTTCTAGTTTCAAAAGCAAACTCACTATTAATAGGCCATCATCATTTTTAGTATTACATCGGTTTCCATAATGTGCTAAGCAATAGCTGCAGTGATTTCAAAGATAAAGATTTCCTCTAAGACAAAAAGCACCAAGTAAAGGAAGTCAGAGAAGGATACAAGAGAAGTGTACAAATTTTAGAATTAATATTAAAAAATAATCTATAGCACTCATTTTTATTTCTGTTTAATTCTTTATTCATCTTAACTATTCAAGCATGTACCTAATATCTTTCTGTGTGCCAGAAAGCTGTCTCGGACTCTCCTAGTCATTGGGGAGATATTATTTCTCTATTGACCAGCAGTGCCAACATTCTATTAGGTCCATCAGCATGAAGAGGATACATTCTGTTCTACTTAGCAGTGCATGCTGGAAAGCTAGACTAATTCCTAAAATGCCTTAATGCTTTGAAATATGGATTTCTCCTCACTGCTCAACAACAGAAGTCTTATTTTCTTTTCTCTTTTTTTCTTGCCTTTAAAATATTATCAAGTATATTATAGGTAAATGCATAGAGTGTTTAGAACGTCAGAACCAGGTGATACACATGCTTATAAAAGGTGCAAATGAAGATGTGCTTCAGCTTTGAGAGACGTTTCTGATTTTATCTTACTGAAGCACAGTTTTTCCTATCTGAACAACTTTGTAGATCTCCACTGGTAGGGCAGCCATGTCTCTGTGTGTGTACCATGTACCTGAGACCGAAGTGCTTAAATAGAGTGTCCATCTCAGAATTCCTGTCTTGGTAGTCTAGCCACAAAAAAAAATAGCCTAAATGCCTCTGTGAAGTGGGTGAGCGGCTTCCATCATTCAGTTAATCCGCTTGCTCCTGGCTAGAGCAAATGTCCATCTGTTTTTAAATAAAAAGAGTGCTCGTGTTTCTCTTGTCAAGTTAGATGGCATCCTTTGTACTTGACTGGCTAACTAGCAGGTTTTCATCCCTAAGAGAAGTAAATCTTTTGCTGTTCCTTTGGTTTCAGTGTGAGGTGTGTTGCTTTGGTTTTTATATTCACTCTGAAGGTTAACAGACAAGCATAATAAGAATGCAGTTTGCACAGTACTGATTCTGGATTGAATAAGATAGGGTAGAACTGTAGTTAACCAGTGTGAGGCAAGTTACTTCCAGTATTTTTTTCACTATACTGTAGCATTTCCAGTAAAAAGACTCTGTAGAGTCCTCCTTCTGTGACATATATTTGTCCTTTTGTTACATATATTTGCATGTCTGAAGGCAGATGAAATTACGGACTATATTGCAGAACTAATTAGGGTATATCACCAAAGAGAAGGATGATTTTGAGATGGTGATGATTTCGGTGGGAAAATGAGATGTAGTTAAAGCATAAAATGGTAAATCTTGTATCTAATACGTATGTTTCTTTTTATGCTGCAACATGTTTTGTCTTCTGCTGTACAAATTCAGGAGGTAGGGGATGTAGAATAAACTTTTTTTCAGTGTGTGGCAGAATTTCAGATGCTCTCACAATTCTTGCTAAATGCATCTCTTCTTTATGGAATAGTGGAGATTGTGGCTCACTGTTCCCCCCAGTTACCTCAGGTAATTCACAATCTGTTGCTGTCATTCCAAGAGGACAGATGAAAACTCCTGGTAGCTGCTTTTTTTGTTACACAGTTAAGTCAGGATGATGTTACAAAAATGTCTGAAGTGCATTAGCAGTGACCTTGATGGTTACCTTTGAACAGTTCTAAGAGTTACATTACTGTAAACCTGTTGCTTAACTTGGGACTCTTGTGTTGCCAGCTTACGTACAAATTGTTCACAGAATCACAGAATATGCTGAATTGGAAGGGACTCATAAGGATCATCCAGTCCAACTTCTGGTCCTGCACGGGACCATCCTCAAGAGTCACACCATGTGCCTGAGAGCGTTGTCCAAACATGCCTTGAACTCTGTCAGGCTTGGTGCTGTGGCAGCTTCCTTGGGGAGCCAGTGACGAACCATCCTTTGGGTGAAGAGCCTTTTTCTAATATCCAAATGCCCCCTTACACAAATCAGGCCATTTCCTCAGGTCCTGTCAGTGGTCACCACAAAGAAGAGCTCAGTGTTTGCCCCTCCTCTTCCCCTCATGAGCAAATTGTAGACTGTGATGAGGTCTCGCCTCAGTCTCCACTTCTTCGCGCTGAACGGACCAGGTGACCTCAGTAGTTCACGTAGCTACTGTCCTACCTGTTTTTTCAGTATTTCTGTTAGAGCAGAGTCAAGAGAAATCAACACATGCCTATTTCTTAGTCACTGCTCCTCTGACATGACAGCAGGAACATGGTGAATAGCTAAAGGAAAGTGGCATTTTAATGGTTTAGAACAAGGTGGATAGGGTTTAGTGTTGGAGCGTTTTATTATGGGAAAGAGCAATGTGATTAAATGAGTGAAGATTTTTTTTTTTGTAACATAGGAATACAAGATGCATCTTAGTTCTTAAATGATGTAGACATGGAATTATTAAAAAATTAATGCACAGAGTGAACTGTAAAAACATACTTTTAATTTTGGACTTCTATGTATAATCAGTAAAACTTGCTGCAACTTGCATATTTTCTATTAGAGAGCGACCCAAAGATTACTTCATGCCAACATGCTATCACGAGGGTGCATTTTGCTGCTTCAGCACTTTTCTCTTTTTGCAATGGACCCTCTCTAACTACATTTTGGGAAGGACAAAAATATCACTGATTTGTTGGGAAAGAGAAATTGACAAATATATTTATACTATCCTAAAGAAATAATGTTGTTCATTAAAAAAAAAAAAAAAGCCTAAAACAAAAGCAAAAAATTCCAGTGACTTGAAAAGGTACAAAAATATTTGTAATTTCACATCATAAAAAGAACATAGGTGGTGTTTGGATTTTTTAGGAGATAAAAACTGTGACTTGAATAGTGATCTTGCTATACATTACCCATCTCTATAAGAGTAGTAATGTAATTATGTCAAGAGTCGTCACAAAGTGTTAGAATCTTTCTCATGTAGAATGCATGATATACTGCATTTGTTTGTATTGCCATATTTTCTAAAAGTCTGGGATGAAGCATGTGATACGTACTCTACAAACACATTAAAAAAGCATTGTTCCAAAATTTTGGTGCACAAAGCTTCAAGAGCTTTCTTTTCTCAGATATATTAAAAAGAGCTTCTAGCATTATTTTTATGGTTATAACTATCACTTTGCCTAATATTCACACTGATTATGGTATAAATTTCCTTTGCAGTTTACGTGTCAACTTGGACATGGGTAAGGCAGCCTATGGGTGGATGATTATGAAAGATGACAATATTCCTGGAACAGTTGTTCGAACTAGCACCATACCAGAAGAGTTGGGACGATTAGTTTATTTACTAACGGATAAAACAGGTATATCAGGTTACCATTCTGAAATATGATAACTTTTATAAAATTTCTAAATGTAATTATACTTGATTATGCTAATGTAAGAGTAGATTTAGACTACGAATTTTTGTTTCTCAATAAAATTTTACACATTTGCTTGAGGACTTTTACAAGTACCAATAGGCTTGGGTAGGCCAGTACTTAGATGTTAAAGTCAGGATTTGGTAGTACTCTGATTTATTTCAGTGGGAACAGCTCTTCTATAGCAAGAGGACACTGCACAGTGAGTAAGAGTATGAGTAAGAGTACCATATATCTTCCTCTGAAAAGACTCTGGAATAGCACTCAGGATGCTGGTTTATCTGCACTTCATTTCTACTGCAATATTGTGTAATAGTAAGTTAAAAATGGCCTTTGAGAGAGCAAGTCATTTCTAAAACAAATCACGAGATCAGCCTCCAGAATGATATCTGCTGTCCCAGTGAAGTTAGTTGCTCTTTATATTACCAAGACCAGTTCTAGAGCTGCTGAATGATTTTACTTTCACAACTATAAGCTGTTACTGTACCTCACCTGGTGTACTGGAACCTCCAACCCTTAACAGGATCAGAAGGTAAGTACTGAGAGTGTGAGGAAGTAATAGCATGTGTTACAATTTCTTGTTTCTTTCTGAGATTGAATAATTTCTGGTAGATATACGTGGTCTTTTTTAAAGAAGCTTAACTTCTGAATTGAGAAAGTTGTTTCTCAAAAAGCTTGAAGAATTCTTTTACTGGTCTTAAGTAAAATACAGATCAAAATCATGAAAAGCTGCTGGGGAGAGCAAGGGTTGGCCTCTGTTACACTGCTCCAAAAGCATAATACACAATTTATATCTCCTTCTGTTTGAAATCGTTCTCTATTCCCTCCCATGCTAACACTTCCATTACTGCATGTTTGAAATGAAGTGTAAATGTAATATATCGTCACATTTTCAAAACACTATTTCCTTTTTTTCCTTTTTTCTTCTATAGGTACTTATTCTATATACACCTGAATGTTGTTCTTCTCTTTTCTAAAAGGAAAGTATATTGCTAATTATAGTGTGGCAATTCTTCAGAGCAAGTGAATGATTTTTTAGCAAGTCTTATTTCAGTTACCTAATGATTTGTATGCTATTTTAAACTGCTTATTGATTTTAATTGCACCCTTCATCATGATAATTTATGTTGTCACATTGAAGACTTGAAATATGTAATTTACAGCATATGTTTGGAAAAAGAGGTATGTTCAAAAATAATTTATTTTCAAAACAATGCAGTAGAGTTCACTTACAAAGTGAATACTAAAGTTAGTTACAGCACACTGCTTTCTAAGCAAAACAAACGTAGACTTTTTATACTTTGCTGGTAGAGATTCCAGTTACCGTACTGAACTGGAAATTCAGTTCAAGTGTTGAGGTATTCTACTTACAGTTAGACTGCACTGAGAATCTTAGGTGTTGCTAAATAAAATACTTACCGTTTTTTCACACAACTGTACAATGCAGAAATTTTATTCTGTCTCTGATACCTACTGCCCTGTTTGAGAAATAGAGGATTGTTTGAAAAAACAAAAAAACCCTGTCATTGTTCTACTTGAAGACAGCCGTTACACTTAACCTATCAGAAGATTGATTAAAGCCAGTGTTTTTCTCCTTTAAAAAAAAATCCACAAAAAATTTAGTGATGGTGGATTTTTCAAAGCAGAACTGTGGTATTACATCCTTAAATCTTTCTAAGGATACGTTTTATTGACTTGTATATACAAGGAGAAACAACCCTGTTATGCATATAATTGGGTTTTTTTGTTTGGATGGGTTTTTTTTAAACCTACATCATGCCCCTTGCAATCACCATAGTTCTGTTTAAGAAGCAGCACAGGAGTACATGCTTAAAAGCTGCTAAACAGACAAAAGTTAAAATTCTTTTACCAGGAAATGTGTTTTATAGTGTTTGGATGATTGTTGGTGTTCAACCTCAAAGGCTTTTCAGACTGAGGTCTGCTGAGCTCTGGTGGAAGGTCTGAATCTGTACAATAATGATGTAAAAATGAAAGTGAAGGCCATACTCTAGGGCAGTAGTTTCAAAGTGTTTTGGAAAGAAGCTGAGTCAGCAGTCTCATGCTATGCCTTTTTACCCAAGTGTCAGCTGAAAGCTGATGTAAGTGAAAATAAGCCAGGAGTCCTGGAGATGTCACCAGCTTCACACCACTGACTGTACCTTGCAGAGATGGGAAACACTGCTCTGTTTTAATAATCTTAAGTGCCCCACAAATTTTAAACTGTTCTTCATTCTGGATAAACACATCAACAATGTAGCTTTTACCCAAGTATATTGGTAACTGCTTCCAGTTTCTTTTCCTGTATACATTTGTTCTCATTATGCATTTTATGATAAATGTGAAACATACTGCTAGGTAATGAACAAAGTCTGTACTCTTAATCCATGATTGACTTGCATGATTATACAGTTTGTAAGAGCTGGTCTCAGCACTTTCTCATTTGAATTTTCATTTCTAGTCATATAAACCAGTTGATTCTATTCTTCTGCCCACTTAAGACCTGGCTGTCAGAGGATAAAGAAGGAAGTCAGTTTTGTAGCCATCTGCCCGAGTGGATGCTACCAAAAAGCAGGACTAAAAGGCTGATTTAGTTAAATGTAAACAGGTAAAGTTCTTCTCAATACTGAAAAGAAAAGGGAATCAGAGAACTGTCTGCAAAAATCTTACATTGTGGCCCAAGCTTCACTGGAAGTGATTGAGAATTAGTTGTTGAGTCTAAGGAGCATTGCATTACTAACATAATTGCAAGGTAGTCCTTTGTATGATTGTAAATTGGGTTTGTGCTTCATCAATAAGCTTTTTGACAAGAAGCGTCCATCACAGTGGCTCTCTCATTTGCCACAGTATAATAGAAAATGAAGTATCCCAATAATTGCATTATAGTTTCCTTATTGTGGGACAAGAAAGCAATGTGGTATAATTAGGTTTGATTGGAGTGCATGTTTCCGGTAAGATCTGAAATTAATGATGTTGCTATAGTGACACATCTGCGGCCACCAGTGCGTGAAACATAAAGTAATTCATTCAACAAGAGAAGACATCTGTTAACTGCAAGGATGCAGAGCATATTGACACTGACCAGAAATACTAGACGTTATGTGATAAATGAACAAATGATGCTGAAACAGGAGGACAGATAATTTGTACTTAATCTGCTAGGAGAACTTTAATCTTCTCACTGGTTGCATTTGACAATGCCATTGTTTAAAGAACAATGCTGCAGAGAACTCATAAATTTTAAAACTTTACTCAGGGTGCAGCCTATTAAAGCAATACATTAATTCCTTTGTTAGGGAGTTTTTATCTTCATGTAGAACAAAGCCATTACTAAAAACACCCAGTAAAACAACAGGTTTTTTAGGACTCACATTTTACTTATAGCATCCATTACCCAAAATGCCACATTGTTTGGACTTGAATCACATATAAGTTTGACAGAAAGGCATCATCTGTTATGATGGTGGGTAGCAGTTTGCATGAGTGTGGTATCCCGTGCTCTCCAGAGTACAAAAAATTCTAATGGTGAAAAAAGAATAATGACATTTGGCAATATTTAATGAGAGTTTTTGTGTCTTTGGCTGTGAGATAGAAAACCACCTGCTATTCACACCAACTACTGGTGTGTTCAGCTAAAACAAACATGTAGTCCTCCAAGTGTAGTTATTTACTTATGCATGCACTTGTATTTGAGTTCTGTAATTAACATTTTAGTGGGTATTTGGATGAAATGAGATACTTAACAGATATAACTGTTGAACAGATGCATAGAGCAATGGGATACTTGAATTTTTTTGGAAAATCTATGTATTAGAGGTTGGTGCATATGGACTTTTTTGTTAAATATGCCTAATGTAATGTACTATTAGAACAGTGAATTTCAGTAATTGTTTACAAAAATTAATCTTTTTAGTTATACTTTGAGTCTTTACCTCTTCAATGTAAACAACTAGAAAAAGTAGTTAAGAAAACGTTGATGGAATAACATCTCCTTCCTTTACTTAGATGGATATGTATTTATGCTCTACCTCTAAGATCTTTAGTACTACTAGGTTTGCAGGGTCAATAGAGCAGACTGGAAATAGAACATTTTGAGGGAGATGTTCTACACGAAGATTCCAGACTAA
Source organism: Nicator chloris (assembly GCA_013400495.1). NCBI lineage: Eukaryota > Metazoa > Chordata > Aves > Passeriformes > Pycnonotidae > Nicator > Nicator chloris. The sequence continues at coordinate 4,305 of WAAE01007450.1, read as the reverse complement.
GGAATCCTTACTTTTTGTCTTCTGTTGGACTCCCATCCACTGAAAATATCCAGCGAGCATGATGTTGCTCTTACACTGCTGAATGCACAGGCATTTTGCTTGTGGGAGGCAGAAGGCACAGAGCAAATAGGTACTGCTCTTCACAACTGTGTGTCATGATTTAGGAGCAGTACTCCCTAATTCAGTGCCCTCAAGTTACCTGTTACCTCTACTGTGACCTTCTGCCCAGGAAAGATTAGGCATAGCTCAGCTCTCTAGGTCTTTGTCCTCATTCTTAATGGGTTGTACTGGGACTTACGTGGTTTGAGGTTTTGTGTAGGTTGTGTTTATGGCATAGTCATAAATGGAGCAGCTGAATGAGCAGACATATGCTATGTATGCTTACCATGAGGGGTTTTTTTTCCATTTTCTTCTTTATATTATATAACAGATTATATTTTTTCCAGGGCTCATAGAAAAAAATTTGTATCTCCATATTGTTGTCAACAATCTAATGATTAGACTAATTAGGCCTGATCTCCCTAAAAGTTTCCATAGAAATGTTCACATTTACACTGACTTTTTATCTGTTTAAGCAAATAGCTCAAACAAAGCCCTCAAATTATATGAAAATTTACTCATCCTCTTAATTTCTTACAAAGTTACTAATTTTTCCGCTGTACATATTTTCTTGTTTTGTCGTGTTTTGGACTTTTTAGATTGCTGGTATAGGTCCAAATTGCCAGCTAGTAATACAGCATCAAAATGATCTGCATCTGCTTCTCAAAAAACAACAAAAAAATCTCTGCTGCTCTGTTGTGAATCACATCTGTTGCCACCCAAGGAATGATGCCTTCAGGACTTTTTCCTTAGAAATTAATTTCCTCTTTGCCTGCTTTACTCTGTGTTTAATGATACAATTGTACGAAAGAAGGGGGGGAAAAAAAAAAGCTCTTGGCTTCATTAAAGAACACACTAAATATTTTTCCAGCAATTCTATACTAAATTTGTGAGGCTATTTTTCTTGTGTGGTACCTGCATTCCAGAGCTAAGTTCCAGAGTGTGTAAGAGCAGTAGTAGATGTTGACTAATGTGCTTTCTGGAAGCTTTTCTAAAATGAGCTTTTTAAAATCGAATAATTCTTCATATTAGCAATGTCCTGAAAGTGTGGAATTGATAACTAGGTCTTTAAAAAATACTAAAAATAGAAAGTTCCTCCACTGTTCTGTAGTACTTACCACCTTGAGCAGACTAAAAGAGCTCAGTTTTGTGTTGTTTTTCTTGTTGAAAAAGTGGGTTATATTAGAAAATCTGCTTCTAGATATTTGAAGGGTTTGCATCTGGGGTCATAAAATACAAGATGTGTTGTTCTGTCATGGAGTATTAGTCTTCAACTAAAACACTAAAATTTAAGACAGAACTGCTGCTAAAGTTATGACTAGTTGGCACCATGTAATATATGGAACAAGTTGTTGGGAATGTTTCTGTCCATTCTGGCCTTAAATTCATTAAAAGAATTTAAAAGTAAATTCTTAATTTGCACACGTGATGAAACTTTATTTCCATGTGGATGGCTGAAAAGGTGTATTTTGTTAAGGTGGGGTTTTTTCCAGACTTTTTGGGGAGTATTTTCATAACTTCAGCTCCCCCCGTTTGTCTAACAACACATCAGGTTTATTATGGCTGTTCTTGAAAGTCTTACGCTAGTCTTGAGATGTATGAGCAAACTGGAATTGTTGGTTTTCTTTATTTTTGTTTTAGTTATTTGTCATAGATATTTCCTATTAGCTGATAAAAAGGATTGTGTAAGAGATGTATAAGATGCAAGTATTGAATCAGGATTTCTGGCATGTTTGTTTCCATGTCTTTGTTGATTCTTTTTCCTCACTTGTTTTTCCTAAACCTTCTTCCCTGGCTCCTGTTGATTGCAAGATAGGAAAATCCATACTTTTCTGTGCAGAAGCTTTTCTTCTCTGCTTGCTGAGAAAGAGGGGGTGGAACACACAAATTTTACAACAATCTACCTTTGCCTCACCAAGCATAATATGGAGTTGGACTGGATTAGTGGTGTCAGAAGAAATAATCTTTCCATATAATAATCATAGGGCTACTTTTGTTTCCTGCTCAGTTTCCCAAGCAGCAATTACAGAAATAGTGGGAAGTGGGTTTGACAGTTGCCTGCTGTCTCACCTTTTGACTAGCATTTAGTCTCACAACTCCTAGAGAGAGCTTTTTCAATTCAAAGGCTTGGCAAAGCCAAGGGCAGTGAGAAGGTATTAGCACGCCTGGAAGGTTAGGAAGGTGATAAAGATTGGCTTGGAAATTTCTTGCACTGAATGTTTTTGCACAGTGTATGGGTTTTGGTTTTGCTTTCTTTTAGAAATTGAGATTTAAGTTTCTCATATTTATTGGTGGAAATTTTCATGTTTCTCATGTGCAAACTGGAAATTGAATTTTTGTAGTCTCAAAGTAAAAAATATAATGAAATTTAATAGAAGGTCTCAGTAAAAGTACAGCTTCTAAAACTAGAAAAAGTGGGTTTATGTGATTACTGTAAAACAAAATAATTTTGTTTTTCCATGTGTTTCAATTTGTTAATTATAGAGATCTGGAACTTTGTCTTCTTGGGCTGTTTTCCAGCCTTGGGAATGTTTAGCTTCTCATGTAAATTTTTAATAATGTTATGCATATTTTGTAGAGAATTCATGAATTTCACATGTACCTTATTTTAATTATTTTTAAAAATTCAAATAATATGACTATAGAAAGAAAAATCCTCAACAACATGTAAGGAAAAGCAAATGGAAAGTGTAGTTTTTTAATGGTAAATGAGGAATTTGGAATGAACATCCTGTACTATTAAAACAGAAAGAGTTTGATAGTGCAGTGTGGTGGTACAATAATGGAGATGAAGTTCACTGTATAGGTAGCATCAGGATGTGGGAGTGTTAGACATCTCAAATGCAACTGGGAAAGTCATGAGACTTTTACAGCCCTAATGAATCTTTGAAGATCTCTGATAGTTCTACCCCTGATAAGTGCATAAACTGGATGCTAACTGGCCAGACACTGTTGTTTTGCAGATAATTATAGCCTATGTCATGCTTTTAGTCTTTTCTTCTCCTGTTGCTTAGCATGTATTTTTGGTATACTGGGATAAAACATGAAGTAAAAATAGTTAAGGTAAAATATGCAATATTTTATTCTGCAATGTTTATTTCCAGATAATTTTCTTATACTGCATTTTAAAAATATTGTAGAAGTATTGTCTACTCTGGTACCATGTTGGGTTTATTTTTTTACGATCAGACTTATGCATTTTAATGACACAAAACTGTGTGGTTAAATATAGGAAGAGCTTTATACTATTTTTATACTTGCTCTGCCTGAGTAGCCATAGGGAAAAATTTTAGGAAGGGCCATAAAATAATTTTTGTGAGCTGACCAGGGAAAGCTAGGCAGTAGGGACCCCTTTCTGCCTCACATATCCCATCAGGCAAGGCTGAAGCCCCCACTCCTCAATTAGAGGCTTTCCAAACCAGAGGATGTGACTGGTTGGCAGAGGTGGATTCAGTGTCAGTCTGACTGACACCCTGTAGTTTCTTACAAATGTAAAGTGAGCACAGAAAACACTGATTTTGTTCATTTTGTCTTGTTCTGCTTGGAGGCTGAATCTGTCAAATTTGGAAGTGATGTTAAGTCTTAATGAATTAATGTAGATCACACTCAGTGTGCCCAATTGCCAGAATGTCTGCCTTGGTACATGAAGTGTGGAAAACCTGTATGAATTTTGGGGGTTTCGCGTAAGGATTTTTTTCTTTAGACTTTCTGATACATGATGCTAACTTTTGCACTGGCTTTTGAGAGTCAGTTCCATCCACATACTGCAAATTCTTTTTTTTGTGTATAAAGAAAAGGTTTTGTCTCTTCAGGTTTGCGTATTTAGTTATTGGCAACATCAGCTTGCAGGTGGAACCAGTGATTTTTTCCAGAATGACTAACCCCAATCTTTCTCCACAAATGTTCTTTTAATTAACTAAATTGATGCTAACTCGTGATTCCTTCTTTCTTTCCAAAGGAAAGATTTTTTTTTTTTTGCAGAGGGGGGCGCGGGGGGAGAGGAGGTGTTTGTGGCCATCTCACAATATTTTTTAAGTATTTTTTACTGCTTTGTGATATACTTCTCCTTTATTACAGGAACACTTACACAGAATGAGATGATATTTAAGCGCCTCCACCTAGGTACTGTTTCCTATGGAACAGACACAATGGATGAAATACAGAGTCATATTATAAACTCTTATTCACAGGTATTTCATAAATCAC
>WAAE01007448.1:0-15845 GCA_013400495.1 Nicator chloris | reverse complement strand
AGCATCACAGAATCACAGAATAAGTAAGATTGGAAGTGACCATGGGATGTGTAGAGGCACAACCTCCCTGCTCAAGCAGGGACTCCTAAAGCATGTTACTCAAGAGAGTCTCTGGGCAGCTTTTGAATAGCTAGAGAAGGAGACTCCACAACTTCTTTGGGCAACCTGTTCTGTAATGTTTAACAAAAAGAAAACGAAACAAAATAAATTTTGTGATTCTACATATGTATTAAATCATATTTGGACTATTTATTTCTTAGGGAGTTTTTTGATTCTTTTAGTATCCTTCAGTCCAGGAGTAACTCTGGGAGAAATTTATACCCTTCTTGACATCTGTGGGCACTGTTACAAGCCCTTCTAGTGAAAACTCCATCTTTTTCAACCAGATTATTGAATTGACTACAAAATAAATGGGCATCATCTTTGCAGTCAAAGGATACATGGGAATTGTGTGAGACGTTATTGCTGTTTATCAAGACATTGGTGAAAATCCCTCTGGAGAACTCCACAGAGTTTCCATGCTAGGGAAAAAGGAAGCCAAACTAGAGCAGCTTCAGAGAGGACTAGCAGAGTGGAGACTGGTTTATCAGCACCTCCAGCCCTGTAGGAGACAATACACTGGGTTAGCTGAAAAGAACCTTGGCTTTACAGCTGTTCTTGCAGGGTGCAAATGACATGTTCATATGGTGGGCATATTTCAGCAAGGTTTAGATTGCAAAGGAATGCAGACACTGCAGCAGAAAGCTTGATGCAAAATGCAGTCTTCAGGGAGCTGGAAGAATATATGAACAACCACCTCCCTTTGATTTTAAGTTCTGTAGTGTCTGTGATGTAAACATGGAGTATGGCTCAGCCCAAAATCCACTCTGAACAGTAGAGGACAAGTTTCTCTGGAAAATAATAGACAATGAAAATTCTGTTGCAAAAAATGCATTTAAACGGATTAAGAGTAGAGTTAAGAAAGAAAAAAAAGGCTTTATTCTTCAGTAAAAGAGGATTTTGGAACTGCTGTATAATGAAAATCTTTGATGATAGAAGCTGGTCAGTTTTAAATATTTGATATGTTTCGTAGAAGTTTCTTGTAAGAGACAAGGATGGATTGCCATGCAGTAATAAACTGCATCACCCAGGAGGTCCTTTGCAGTCCTAGATATTTCAGACATAATTAATTTCCAAGTAGTTGTTGCTAGACATTAGCAAAATGCATTGCGATGATAGTTCACCTATATATACAGTTTAAGACTTAACCTAGCTTGTTTATCATGTAAATTCTAAACATATTTTGTTTGCTTAGGTAATATTGAGATTTTTCAGAAGTTCTCAAATTAATTTTATCCCAGAGCGTGCTGTGAAGAAATGTAAGTAACTATTACCTAAATCTTAGTTGTAATATTGTAGAGGAAGCTGCATCATCTAATTCATGATGGCTTCTCTCTACCTTGTTAAGCTGCTCTCTGCATTTTTCAGCCAAGTCATAATTTTTGCCAAAGATGAATTACTTGGGCTAAGGTTTTATTTTTGTACTCTCAAATTATTAAGAGACATCACTCATTGACTCCTTGAAATGATAGGCATAAAATAATGAGTATGTACCTAATCACTTGGCTGTATAGGCTTGGGATGAAAACATTGCTGAAGTGATTGGTGAATTGATTTGCCATTTACTATGGGTTTTCAGCAAACATTTCATCGATTTGATAGGTAGCACTGACCCATGAAAGGCTGTAAGTATTTGTCCTGAATTTTTATCTCAGATTTTTTTCTCATCATTTTAGAATTCCTAAACAGAAGCACGCCTCATCAAATATAAAGACCAGTGGTGTCAAAGTCATCTCAATAAAGGCAGATAAGCAATGTTGTAGACAGCTTTTGAGCATGTAGCTCTCATGAATTTGCATTCAAATGACCAGCTATACCACTAATTTGAAGCTCTTGTTCCTACAATTCTGAAAACCCAGAGCATGAACATTACAACATTTTTGTGAGGTCAGGAAGTATTGTCTTAGAAAGGGTAAACTGAGACACAGCATTTTAATGTATTTGTCTGTGTTCTTTGAATATGTGACAGAAAGCAGTAAAGTGTGATGATTGATTATTGAAAAACCTATTCTATAGTGGTTAATGCCACAAAGGGATCATTGAGTCCACACTGATGTCTTATCTATGAGAAAACACCTCATTTTACTCAGCTATGTTCATGTTGGATTTTGTGATTTGTTTTAGAATATTTCCATGTTCAAAAAACAAATTACCACAGGAAGAAGCAGGAGACAGTGAAACTGCACCCATGCTAACAAATTAAACTGGATCTGAGCACCAGCACAAAAGTGTTGTTGTCAACCCTTGTCAAACTCTTAGAGTGGCTTGAAGCTCAGGTTTTTCTCCAGGATATTTAGCAATCTCTTACGCAATTCCCAGACTTTACCTGGGAGTTTCCATGGCCTGGGATCATCATCAGGAGGCAATTTGCCTTTGGCCACTATTTACTGGTGGAGAAGAGAGTTCAGCAGTGTGGATCTGGACCAGCCTGTGTATTGGAGGCTGATAAGAGGCACATTTAGTTTCCTAACATATGCACAAGCACTTCCATGTCTCCTGGCTGCAAGGAAGTTGAACAAGTAACCAAGTAAATGATCTTCCTAACAACAAATTGTCCCTCAGTACCAAGAAGAGCAAAGTTCTCTGCCTATCTTTCCAATACCAAATGTGATTTTCACACCTGCATGCAAGTCACATTAAAAAAATTAAAAAAAAAAAAAAAGAAAAAATTATATTCCCATCATTAATTCAGCTCTTGTCTTTCTGTGGTCCAAATCTGGTTGTTCAAAGACAGACAGCATAATCCCTAAATTTGAGACTATATCAATAAAATACTCTGTGAGTGGGGAAAAGTATATAAAGAAAAATCCCTGATAGATGTGATTATAATATCTATCATTATATAAGGTTTTGAGATTAAAACAGTTTAAAGATATTTGTATTTTACAGATCTGTGGAAGGAAACATACATGACTAGAACACTTTAGAAGGTCTAATGTGGCCAACATAGCAGAAAATGTAAAACTGTCTGGAGCTGGAGTTTTTAAAGAATTGTTTGAAGATATTAATATATATCAGACTCTGTAAGCAGCTCTTATGTGTCACCTGGTAAACAGTTACAATATTTAATCAGGTTTACTATGAAGAATTTTCAGAATATTACAAGGCTGAATATGTCCACCTATATCTCCCTTGAACTAAATAGTTATGCTCCTTACTAAAATACCTGTTCCCTGTCACATTAGGTACAGGAAAGAATATGTAAGTCTTCTCTTCTAGATTTACCACAAAGCTATCATTTATATATATGAACCTGATTCATGTTTAAAACAGCAGTTGAAAATACAGATCCATGTGATATAGGTATGTTTTGGCTGAAGGAAGAGAAACTATTTAGCATTTGGACAAATATATTCCAGAGCTTTGACACTATGTAACAGTGGTCTCTGCACTTTTTCAAAAAACCTGTTATACTTCCCTGTAAGTCACTCAAATATTTTCTTTTTAAAGTCCATGTAAAAATATTTCTTCCGTCTATATTTCTTTAACTTTTCAAATAAATTGTTTTTACACAACATTTCTTGTTTAAACAATGATGTTTAGACTGAAGGTATTTGTCCAAGCAGGAATAATAGTCCTATAACTACAAGGCAAACCATTTAATGTCTGAGATATATCAAATAATTTTGAAAATTATCACAGTTCTAAAATATACAACGTAAATTATGTGATAAAGAGGAGTCTGTTTTGGGGGATTAAAACCTCAAGGTTTTTCTAAAATATATATCCCATTGTGAGAGACTAAAAGGTTAATGGTTAATGACTCAAAACAATTGCCCATTTGTTGCTGCTGCTGTCTGTTTCCAAATTCCAATCTGTCCCACCTGAGTCTTCAGTGCACTAACAAGACACACAGCAACACAAACTGGCATCTATTAAAACAAAGACTTTCTCCAAAATTTTCTCCTTTTTTTTTTTTTTTTTTTTTGCCTTTTTTCTCCTCATTCAATTCAGGCTTTCAGGTGAATATGTTTGCTTATGAAAAACCTTAAGGAACCAATACTGGGAAAAGTAATAACTAATCCAAAATTACTACCTATAAAGTTTCAGTACTCAGGGGAATTCATTCATATTTTATATATAGCAAGTTTTGACTTTCATACCAAGGCAAATAATAAAATACAAAACATCTTAAAGCTCACCAAGCCCATAATGTCAGCATTCGTTGTATATTTGATGTATTGTTGGAAAAATAATCATCCTTTGTGATTTGACAAAGTGTTAGCTATATTTTCTAATGAAAGATTTCTGATTTTGGTCATTATTACTTCATCTTCCTAATCCACCAGTCTGCAGGTATCTTTAATGACATTTATCTAAACAAACTGTAGCTATCTGTAGTCATTCAAGCAATACATAGTGGAATCACATTAAACCTCTTATTTCTGTCCATTCACTATAAAGAAAAATTGAACTATTATCTTAGGCATAGACATCTAGATAAGGGATGCACAAAATGAGGCAGCAAATCACATATTTTTCTCTCTTCTGTTTGTTTAGGGTTTTTTTCACATCAACCACCATTTATTTGTTCTGGCACAGTAATTTGTGAAATGTAACATTTGCCTGTGAAGGAAGAGGCTCAGCACTATGACTTTTACAAAAGTTAGACGCTTTCTGCTGTCTTTTGTTTTCTTGGGCTACAACAGAACAGAGATTAAGGGCACTAATCATGTGATTCATATTAATGAAATACAAATAAATTTGTTGAGATTGGCTGCCAGGACCTTTCTGTTCGGATCTGATTTAGTAGCAAAATAGTTTGAAGGAAGATGTGTGCTTTGAATAGGTATCATATTTTTACATTTGTTTGAATAAACCAGGACATGGCTGGAGAAATCAATGTAATTTTTCTGCTAAATTTTCAGAAGTTTCATCATTATTAAATATCAGTGAAAATTTGCAAAGGTTCTCTTTTTAGTAATGTGATTCATATTTATTATTAGTTGGTTGGGGTTTTTTACATGAAAAGTTTCACATAGAATCACGTAATTTCAGGTAATATACATGTACAGTCTGGAACATAAACTAAAGAGACTTTACTAGGTCTTGATTAAGTAAGAAAAAGCTTCTGAAAAAAGTAGGTTACCATTTTGCACTTATAGCCCAGATGGATGCTAGTAACTTTTGCATTGGTCTTTGTCTTCAACAACAGGAAAAATCAGCATAAGATTTTAGGAATGCCTGAAGTGAGCTGTACTCAGGCTACATCTCATTATAATTTCTGATTAAATTAATTTATCTCATAACCTTATCCTACTCTTTCTATTCCAATAAAGGTCTATTTCCATGTATTGTTCTACAAATAATTTTTTTAAAATTTTTTTTGTCTGCTGCATTTTGATTTAGATTAGTCATTTTTAATTTTTTTTTTTCAAAGTTTTATGAGAAAAAATTAAGCAGAGTTGCCTTAAGTTTTTACCTGTTAATTAGCTAAACTCTACATAAATTCAGAGAATTAACCTCAGATGAGGAACAGAGTCATGCCAATGGCTTCTCTGTAATAGGCTGAGAAAATGGTCCTTTTAAGGATGCCTTATCTTACCTTAACATGCTTAGAATCTTAATTTTAACTTCCTTCCACTGGCTAGAGAGAGACGTATATGATGGCTATGTTCATACTAACATTGATAACATGAATCTATCTTTATTTCTTTGGAAAAATAAAATCTTCATATCAGAGATTTTTGTTATACATTATTTTATTGTTTCTAGTCTATTCCATAATTTCAATCAACCTCAAATCCAGCCACAACAGACGTAGTTCTAGTATTGCCCAGACCCAATGAATATATATTCTGGACTGAAGAAACTCTCTATAGATAGCTTTAATCTTTGTTTCATCACAGTTTTTAGAGAAAGCTAAAAAAACCCAAACTTTAATTTGTTTTAATTTTGATTTAATTTTAAATTTTGATTTAATTTGTTTTAAATTTTTATATGTGATTCATTTTCTTTTACATTGACATTTCTTGGAACAACATTAAAGTGGTTAAGTCAGATATTAAACACATTTTATTTTGGTAACTGTAACTTTAACAGCACTTCTAAATTAATCAGGAGTTTAGGTACTCTGGGGAAGAATAAATAGCTAAGTGAGGCCGATAATATATTGCAATGTTATACAACCCAGAGAGAATTGAAGACTCCTGCATTGATTATCTGTTGTTTCAAAACATCTTATCTTCCCTCCCCCAATTCAAATTGGGTATTTGCTTATGCATAGCATGGCCAGTGTTATGGGAAGGTGTTGCTTACTTCAGAGATTAATTTCCTGGCAAGAACATGACAGAAACACACAAGTTTACAGTTGCTTGAAAGCAGTATAAACTTATTCACCACAAAGAAATGTATCAGGTTTCAGGCATGTTGTGTTGTACTCTGTGAAAATAGTCAAACAAAACCACACCCCCCACTCCAAAATATTGTATGACAAATATACTTGTATGACACATAGAACAAGCTAAGAGATCATGTTCAGTATATCAAGTTTAATAGATTCTTTTTGAATGAACAATTTAAAAAGTTAATTCTTTTAGTTGTTCTGATTAATCTACACTTATTAAGAGAGATGATGTAAATAATGATGACATTCCTTATTGATAGGAATATCCTCACTATACTGGAATGATTAGGACACCTTGCTCTACAATATGTATTTATATAAAATCACAACTAGACCAGACTGAGTGGAGTTAATTTTTAGGTGTTTGGATTCTTTTTACACATATTTAACTGTGTGGATGATGGAGAAAAAATATCATTACCTTAGTTACTTGCAGATTTTTGTTCGTCTAAAAATGTTACGTGTAATGATTTTTCCTTTTATTTGTTTGGAATCATACACCAGTGTAAGAAAACTGTTACTTTCCTGAAGTCAAGCCACTTTAACAAATTAAATTATCACATGGAGAAGTTGGAACTAGTTAAGAAATTTTGTTACTCTGAAAATTTCTGTAAGTGGAAATATGAAGATCAAAGGCATCTGTCATTCCAACAGGTTATTTCACTTCATATCCGTGCATGAAAAAGCACATGGATTCTAAACTCAGTTTTTCAGACTGAAGTGAACACCAGACCAAATAACTTTTCTCACTCTCTGTAGAAGAAGTACATGATACAGAATGCATTATGGTTATTTTTTTTTCCAATTTTTTTCTCTCCTATAAAATCGATGCAGTTACTGTAAGATATAGGTAACTAATCTGAGGGGAAGGATTAATTTCCTCTTCTAAGAATATAGATTTCTTTAATAATTGTCCTTGAAATTGTATATTCCAAGCTATTTAATTTCTGCAACGTCCCCAAATAGTCTTTTCCTCATGTAAATGTTTGCAGTTTTTGGCTTAGTTTCTCACAATAAAATAATTTTGAATTGACAATAATTTTCACTCTTCTCACAGTTTTTTTTCTTTCTCAGTCTTCTCTCCTCTGTGTGGTCTTTTGCCCTTTCTTAAGCCTGTTTACCCTAGGGGATCACCCCTTTGGCTTTGGGGCCCAGCCACGCCCTTCAGTGGATGCTACGTGGGGCAGCCCCAGCGCTCTGCACAGAGGCCTCAGCCAGCTGATACAAGTGTACATATGTAAAGGGTACAAAATACATAGAATATATTGTTCTGTGCATGCAGTGCAGAGTAAAAATATGTATGTGCTTGTGTGTGAGTGTGTGTGCACATGAGAAAGGCTGGAAGGCTGGCTGGCAGGGTGGATGGATGGATGGATGGATGGATGGATGGATGGATGGATGGATGGATGGATGGATGGATGGATGGATGGATGGATGGATGGATGTTGCTACTATCAAACTCTATACTTCAATGTATAATTAATGTTAATTGGAAAAATAAACCAAAACAAACCAGAGCCAAACAACCACATTCCAAGTAAAAGTGCTGGCCCAAATTTATAGATACTGTATTTGCCTCAATTTCACTACCTCAATTTCACTACTTTACAAGTAAGGCAAATAATATCAAGAAGAAGTACAAAGTATGTGGTTTGATATAAAAACAAAAGAAATTAAACACAAATAGAAAAGAGTTGGCCTTTATAAAATTTACAGAAAAGGTATTTTCAGAGCATCATCTAAATCCAAATCCATCAAAGGAAAGATGACAAAATCCTGTAATTAAGTGTGATCGTGTTAATGCTTAATGTATTGCCTGAAAATATCATAAACAGTTCATCCCTATGAAAATTTGACTCCTTAATGCCATCAGTGTCAGGAAGTCAGAATTGTTTCTGCTTGAGTTAATTTCAGGTAAGTGAAGTAATTTTTGACATTTTTAAACTTTTGAGATACCTAATTCTTTGAGGATTTTTGGTTTTACCTGCTTGTAGTGGGTGGTTTGAATTTTTGCCAAGCTTTTCCCTCAGGTAAGAAGTATCTAAAACCACATACTCTAGGTATAGGCTACCTGTACAAAACAGAATATTGACAAAGCATAAATAAGTTACATTTGTGCATTATTGTATTATTTTATCTGTATAATCTTGATGCAAAGCCTGTCAAAATCAAAAGAAAAAATCTAATTATCGTCAAGTAAATTTGGAAGAATGCTTGTATGTGATTGCAGCAGGTTGCCTCTTGTCAGCAACCATTAACTATGAATCGTATCTCCTGGTAACATCAGACAACTGAGACTTACATTTTATTATAACCGAGTTGGAAAAAATTATTCCAAGTTTCTTCAAAGTAGTAGAGATTCCTTGTCCTGATTATTTTTCCATAGAACATTTACTTAAATTTTTGCAGCCTTACCTGGAGAAATTGGTAACTCCATCTTTGAACACAACATTTTCAGAAATGCCAAGAAATAGTATAATATAATAAGTCCCTTAAAAGGAATTCCTTTATTCATGTTTAACCTTGGTACTGAAATATCATTGGAATAATATTTTACCACATGCACATAAGAAAATTTCTCTTAGATCTCAGTCATTAAACCAAAATTGATGGATAATTAGCAGATAGCATATTAGTTAACATATATATGCCATTGACAATTTTGGGTGACTGGATCAATTTGTTTAAACCAAAATGCCTAAGAAAAACTGAATTTTCAGTGTGGACATTCAAAATTTCCTTGAAAAGTTATTTTCAATGCCATCTGAAGCTAACACCCCACTGTAGAGAAACCTTCTTAGCTAAATATTAAAAATAATTACCATAGTATAACATCTTAAAAATATTTTAGTATATTATTTTATTCTACTCTAAACCTTTTTCAAATATATTATACTTACAAATGTTTTCACATATATCTCTAGAAGAACTGCTTTTCTCATTATCCAACAAACTTCCTCCTTTCTGCTTATCCAGATAGTAGTTAGTAAAATATTATGCAAGGTTTATGCATTCCTTATCCTGGAAAAGGAGAAGAAGAAACATGGAAAGGTACTAAATAACTCAAAGCAGTTTATAAGGAAAATCTTATAATTTTCTAGTGCAAGCAACACATGATTAGAACTTTGATTAAGAAAGAATATTTCAATTAATCTGATTTTATACATGCTATGCTGTATCTGATCACTGGGGAATAAAGCTCTTTTGATATTCGTTAGGATTAAAATTTCAAAGCTATGCTAAGATGTTTTCCTCCCATTGATGCTGACAGGACTTGCCTGACCAACATCATACACTATGTTCAAAATTCACCCTATTAATTAAGAAACAAGAGTTCATAAAGGCTGTCTACATCTTAAGTTGTCCTGGAGTAAGAATGTTTCTATAGAGTCACTAGTGTTTGCACTGTACTGGGTGTTGTACAAGTCTCTCCCTTGACAATAATTGTAATTTCAGAGAAAGTGTGTCCTTAAAAGTGCAAAAGGTGCCATCCAATAATTCTGCCTGAAAGAAGCAATCTTTTAAACAAATATCTTTGAACAGAGAAAAAAAGGTTTTGAATGCATATTTTGGATGTGTAGAATCTCAATGCAATAAATTATGCATATATTTTCTCCTTTGGATGCCTATTTTCAACTAAAATTTATAGCAAAACATCACTTAGAAAGACAATTCTATGTGGGTAGCTGTTAAAGTGTATGGTGTATATTAAAACACTTTACCTTTTCGTACACAGAAGTTTCTCTTTTTCAGCCATACAGGTAATGTTGCGTAACTTTAGTCAATCTTGGGACACTGGTGTATACACAGTGTTGTAAACGTACTGCTATCACTTTTCTCCTATCTATTTTATATGATAAAAAACTTCCTCCAATAGCAACATGGCAGTGTCCTGCCCTGTCTGCCTCTCCTCGCCATCTCTCTGAAAAAAAAAAAAAAAAAAGAAACCAAGTCAAGAGATTCATTCAGACTGACCTGCTGGATGCATTCTTTAAGGCAATGTCATTGGCTTACAGTTGCAAAATAGAAAAGTCATATTTTTCTGTAAATAGAAACATGAGGGTTTTTTCTACTTTAATAAACAGACATGCAAAATAAAGCTCTAACATATGACCTCTTCATCTCCTTACTCAGCCAGGAGCACACTGACCCTAACTTGGACTGTTGCTGCTTTTATACACAGGGCCAGGCCATTAGCAGTGCAGAGGTGAGTCAGTGAGTCAGAGTGACTCCAAGGAATTGAATCCTCCCTTGTAGATTAATTGTGTTAGCTGCAATGTCCACATATAGATTATATCAGTACAATTCCTATCTTTTAAGTAGAGCTACATATCTTTAAATTTTGGCTGAACTTTGTGTGCAATGTGCCCTTTGTACATCTATACATTTCATCTTAGCAATTGTTATCAGCTATGAAAGTGAGCAGGAGCTACCTTCATTCAGACTTACAAACTCCTTCATTGTTCAAACTCCTCCCTGATAAATTTGTATCTGTCAGTCTTTTCACTGGAACCCCAATTACACAGTCACAGGACATTGTAGTTATGGCAAAACTGCAAATTTATTTTCTAATAATTTCTAATTTATTTTCTAAATTCTAGTTTTGTTGAGACTTTTTTGGCTTACTGTGAAAGGATGTTTCCTTTAATGGAATAACTGTTCATCAGCAAAACTTCTGTAAAAAAGTAAGAATATTGTAATGAAACATTGTTTCCATGTCTTTATCCCCAAGTAGCAGCTTCCCGGTGACAACGGAAACAGATCTTTATCTCAAATACCATCTTCACTTAATTTTCCCAGGCAACCAATCTGATTTTAATCTTCTTTCTGTAACCATGTAAAAAAGAATGATAAATATTTGTGTCTTCCAGTGACAAAGAAGTGAACACTGAAGTTCCTTTCTTAAGGTTTGGGGTCTTTCAATATGTATTTTGGTTTCATCAGATCTTTCAAGGCAATTTAAATGTCAAATGTGGTTTTCTTCTGCTAGTCTTATTAGGATGTCAGAGTTTACTTTGGTGTGCCCTGGGCATGTCTGTTTATTTATGGATTTAGTAAGTGAAAGATCCTGTGTGCAATAATGTAATCTATCTGAACAGTAATTAGTGTAGTGATATGTGGTGGAGTAAGTAAGTAACTCACCCACTGTGTAACTATTAATACAGCATTAGAGACTTCTATCATTGCACTGTACATTTGCTCCTATTTCTTCTGAAATTGGGCTTGGGTTTGTTTTCCACAGTATTTGGGTCCCCACCAGTTAGGTTCCTGTTAAAGTATAAAGGAAAGAAAAGGAAAACAAGATCAATGGGCTCTTTCACTTTTTCGTTTTAAACTGATTTGTGATTTTTTCCTAGGAATATAAAGCCATTTGTAATAAAAGTTCAAAAATTCCTTTTGCAGCTTCTTTCATAAGCAGCCAAGACTTTCTGTGAGTCTTAAACCCCATGTTTTCCAGCATCCAGTTTTTAATGTAAATGTTTAGAGATTATAATTGTAGAATAGTTCATTAAAAAAGGTAGGATTTAGAGAACATCTACCATACTCATTTGAGGCAAATTAAGAAATGAGACATCTGGAGGGAAAACCACATAATGTTATTATGATTAATTTTTTAAGGTTTTTTATAATAATGCCTATATTTCTTTGGAGTTCTAACTTAATAATGTCAAGCACTTAAGATGTAAAATTATATGAAATGGTAAATTATGTTGCTATGAAAAGGTAAATTATATTGCAGGTCACATGAGGAAATTTAGAGAGTAGAAAATGAGAGAAATGCAGAGAAATAACAAAGAGGGAAGGACAGCAGATGTAAAAAAATAGTGTAAGCATTAATATAGACAGAAAAGGGCGGAAGTCTTCTGTGGAAACTTAAGGAAAAATAAAAGCCAAAATATATGATAAAGATGAGGCAACAGAAAAGAATGAGGAGCAAGGGGCTATTTAAACAGCTATGTTGTCTCTCTATTTCATTACAAAATATCATTCTTATTACTTATAAATTGATATGATCTTCAATATTTTTTCTAATCCTTTTTGGCTTTCCATTTTTTGGGGGGTCTTATTCATGTGGGGTTTTTTTGGCTTAATTGTTCATTTCTACTCTGCACGTTTTTCTCATTGTTTATTGGCCTTATATTTCAGTCCTGTATTCATCCTCTTGCTACCAACTCTGATAATTTTAGAAGTGTCCTTAGTAGAACTCGTTTTTATGTTGAAAAAACAGACTGCAGAGAGAAACAGATAAAGTATTTACATTATGTGAAGAAACCAATGTTTAACATTATAATCTAAATGGCAGACTGAGATCTAGCCAAGATCATGCTTTTTGCAATACCTCTAAGGACAGTTTCAAATACTGTTGCATTTGTCATAGATTGAATGATTTTAATGAACATATGTGCAATGAGACAATTTTTAAACAAAATCTCCCATTTCCTGTTAGTTTAATTTCTTCAACCTTTTTGTGCTTTGAAATTAAGGCTCTCTGGACATTGTAAGATATGTTTTATGTCATATACAGACATTAAAAAGAGTTCGTATTTTCAAACTTAAAATTGCTTTATGCTTGTATAGCAATTGCCAATCTTGAATTAAATTTGGTTTAACATGGCACTTACAGAGAAAAATTAGAGCTTTAGTGTTCCCAGAAATTGTTTTCGTATTTTAGAATCCATGAGTTTTCTCCCTGAGTGACATTAAACCAATGACACGTTGTCTGCAAGTGAATTCACATTACAACCTTGTCCTTCACATTTTTATTTTTGCTACCTGTTTAGGTAATCAGTACAGTCTGAATGCTATTACTAATATCAATTAATTCAGGTCAAAAGCATAACAGCAGGAAAAAAAGATCAGCCAGTTACCATATGAAAACCCAAGACGCTGGGGCACCTTATGGTATGTGCAAACAATTCACTATACAATTTCTGGAGAGAGGAAACTGGCATACTGTTGAATACTGTTTTCCTTTGGGTAAAATTTTAATTAAAAAAGCAGCATGGATACAGGTTTTTGATCTTCACTATTCAAATAGCTGAGATAGCTGTTTGAATTTTAAAATCTTATAAAGTATTTCATTAAAAAAAAAAAAAAGGCTTCTGTTATCTTAGCCTTAAAACTGTTTATAATGTGATGGACCTGAATTTATGAGTCAAGTTAAGTCTGCAGTATATCCTAAGAAAACTTAAGAAAGGATAATGAAAATTTGCAATTAGTCTTCCTAGGTCAAGATTTAAAAATCCCCAGACAATATGTTGAGTTGGAAAGACCCACAAGGATCAGTAAGTCTAACTCTTGGCCCTGCACAGGACGTCCCCAAGAGTCCCACTATGTGCCTGAGAGCATTGTTCAAACACTTCTTGAACTCTGTCGGGCTGGTGCTGTGACCACTTCCCTGGGGAGCCTGTTCCAGTGTCCAAACACCTTTTCCTAATATCTAACCTAAACCTCCCCTAATACAGCTTCAGGCCATTCCCTTGTGTCCCGTCACTGGTCACGACAGAGCAGACATCAGTGCCTGCCCCTCCTCTTCCCTTCACAAGGAAGCTGTAACTGCAGTGAGGTCTCCCCTGTCTCCTCCAGGCTGAACAGACCAGGTGACCTCAGCCACTCCTTGTACTGCTCCCCCTCCAGTCCCTTCACCATTCCCATTGCCCTTCTTTGGACACTCTAATAACTTCATATCTTTCTTATATGATGCTGACCAAATCTGCACACAATATTCAAGGTGAATACTGAGGCATGAGGAAAGGTAACTTGTGTCATACACACCTGCTGTTATTCGTGATGGTTAAGGATGTCCAGAGTCCTGGAAAGTTCTGACACTCACCTGAGCCTTGAGAGACATACTTCAGTCTTATCAAGGAGGCATGCAGCTGGATATTTCTGTATCCATACAACTGGATCATGAAACAGAAATAGGTCATGGAGGAGTCTTGTGTCTAACTCCTCAACTGTATTTCTATTTAAGCAATTCTGCATGACCTTTTGCCATACTTCTGCTCTGCATTCTAGGGTGATCAAATTTGTATTCATATAATACATTTCTGTAAATAGAGTTCCATCAAGATATGCTGTAGCCAAGGGTGAATGTTAAAAAGAAAAATATACATTTTTCTGTAAAGATTATTTTTCCTTTCTCAGTTTAAGATGGTGACTAGAGGCATATGAGCACTAAATTGACATCCTTTCAGTTTGTGAGGCACTAGGCTTTTCTGGAATGGGTAAAAGCTTTGTTAATTCTGATTTCTAAAGCCTGGGGGTATAGAAGATAAAAGGATTTCTTTTTCTCTTTTTTTTTTTTTTTCTTTATTTTCAAACCAAACAGCAGTTTGTGCTTACCTTTGGATATATGAAGATGTGATGTCTGCTTATTACCCACAGGAATGTAAATAGTAAATACAAAACTGGAATAGTTGAAGTTGTAAAGGTCAAGCATTTTAAAAAGTCAATATAACAAGAGCTAATACAAGGAAAAAGGAACATCTTACCTATTTTTACCTACATCTTCCTACTTTTAAGAGATGATAAAAGCAAAATCAGAAATATCCATGAGGTGTGTATAAAGAAAAGTTTAACTTGACCATATTTGCAACTCACAATTTCCAAAATATTTTTTATATGAATTAAACTTAAGATGGATTAATTGTATTTATTTTTGACATTTAAACTTAGCTTTCTATTTCTGAATCAGTCACGTATGAAACATTTATAGGAGTCAGAGTTAGAAGCATGTGAGTAGGAAAGCTGTTTATAGTTAAATTTCAGCTACAGAGGGAACACCTCTGAAACTCTGTGCATATTTGGGTTTATGTCCCAGACATGTTTCGGTTCCATGTTAGAATTAAGTCTGATAATTCACCATTCGTGTTCCAGTTCCTATATTTTTATAGAAACAAGTGTCAAATGCATGAATTGGAAGGTATTTATTGGAGGCACCAGGGCTTTCATCTGGAGACTTAGTGGATCACCATATCAAGTCACATCCTCACATTATTGGCATCAGCTGCACAACCCAAATATCATTTTGGCATACCTCATAATAAACTTCTGGAGGTACTTACCTTTCTCTATCGATTGTAAATTCATAGAATTATGGAACCATTTATGCTGGAAAAGACCCTTAGATCATCAAGTTGAACCATTAACCCTGCACTAACATGCCGATCATAAAAACATGTCCTGAAGTGCCACTGCTATCTGTCTTCTAAATACCTCCAGGAATAAGGATGCAACTGCTTCCCTGGGCAGCCTATATCAATGCTTGACAACTGTTTCAGTGAAGAAATTTTTCCTAATATCAAATCTAAACTTCCTATGGCACAAATGAAGGCCACTTCCTCTTGTTGATCTCTTCTTACTTGGGAAAAGAAACTGACCCCCACCTCACTACAAC
>WAAE01007447.1:0-20594 GCA_013400495.1 Nicator chloris | reverse complement strand
GAAGGGATTTCAGTAATGAGAAAATAAATACAATGAAATAGTTAGAAAAGACATAAAATTATATGTGATATGACACAAAATGATAAGAAGTGAAGTGTGTATTGGGTCTGGCTGAGATGGAGTTTGTTTTCCCTCAGCAGTCCTCACAGCACTGTGTTTTGCTTTGGTAGCTGGAAAGGTGTTGATACCACACCAGTGCTTTGGCTGCTGCTGGGCAGGGCTGGCACAGCATCACTACTGTGCCCCCAACATTCCCTCAGCATTAGGGTGGGGGTGGGCAAGATCCTGAGAGGGGACACATCTAGGCCAACTGACCCAAATGAACCAAGGGAATATTCCATACCGTATGACGTCAGATTGGATATAAAAGCTAAGAAGAGGAGGAGGAAGCAGGTGGTGACGTTTGTCATCTACAATGTTTGTATTCCAGAACAACCGTCCCATGTGCTGAAGCCCTGCTTCGTGGGAAGTGGCCTGATCTTGCTTGCTGATGGGAAGCTTAGAAAAAAATTATTGTTTTTTTATTTGTTAGTGCATGTGCAAACTTTCACTTTTGCTTAATAAACTGCCTTATTTCAACCTACGAGTTGTTTTCCGTCATATTTTCTGTCCCACATCCAGCTGGGAAGGGGGAGTGATAGAGAGGTTTTGTGGGCACCTGCGTCCCGCCAAGGTCAACCCACGACTCTGACTGATGAATGTGTAAACAAAACTATAAGGCTNTCTCTGGAAATATTGTTTCAATGGACTGCTGAAGACTACGTTAAGGGCATTTGGTAATGAGCCATGTAAGCTTTGGGACACAAACTTAGCAAGCCCAAGGCTGGTTAACACTAGAGGATCAGCTAACAGGCCTGGTCCTGTCCAAACAAAACCCTCATATTTTGTGGGGATGATATGTGTAAACAAAATTATAAGGCCATGAAAAAAAGAAGCACAAATTTTGAATTTGTTCCTTCATAATTTTCTTATCTTTGGAGAAAGCAGCAACTCTTAAAGAAAGTTGGAAGAGAAAGACATGGATAATGAACTCCTGTGGTATGTTAACCTCTCCTGACTCCCCAGCAGGTACAGTGATTCAAATACAGATCTAGTCATTGTGATCACTGAAACTGTGGGTGGGAAAAGGGACAGCTATGGACTGACAGAAATGTTGTTCTTATCCTTGAAGTCATGGCTTCAGTAGGTTTGTTGAGCCAGGAAGCCATTGCACACTGTCTTTTGCAGCGGTGTGTTTATTCCACTGCTGCAGCTGCAGAGCACCAGCCTTGCAGAGCTGCTTTCCTAAATGCTCACCTCTGCTCCCTGGGCTTATACCTGCCCTGCTCATTTCTGCTAACACTGCTGAGGCACCGTTTGCTTCATGCCACACCTGGACCACTTTGCTGCTTCTGGATTGTCAGCAAGCACGAAATATGGTACCCCAGTAGCACCTGGCTTCACTCCCTGCTGCTGCTTGTCCATGTCTGGAGATACCTGTACCTCAGCCCCCTGAGGGCTGTCACCATGAAGTTCCAGAAGTTAAAGCTTTCTAGCAGCTCCCGACGCTCCCCCTCACCACTGTCACTGTCAGCATTGGGTGTGCGCGGTTCCTATTCACGTGACGTATTTCCCCTCTGGAGACTAAGCAAGATAAAGAACAGGCCCCCACTCCCTTGCAGAGGAAGGGCAGATAGGTAAAGAAAGGAAGGACCTGAGGGAAGTGAGATAAGGCCTGGGCAGCTAGAGCAAAATACACAGTCCTGTGAGCAGCAGAACAAACTCAAACTGAGCTCATTGAGGATTTACATTTTGAGGAAAGTATTCCTGTGTGGATGCTTTGGTTTCTAATTAGAGCTGAGCTAACCCAGCAGTTCTTCTCTTTCTGAAATATCTGAAAATACTTCTTCACTTAGCTCCCTATTTTCATGAGATACAGGGAGAATTGATGTTCTTAGGAACCTCACTCCTTTTTCCCATGTGGCTGAAATTAGCCAATTCCTTCAAAATATTACCAGGAAAAGGCAGAAATATATTTACAACACCACTATGTACACCACATTTTCCGTGGAAATTGGGTTAAAATGAGCGGATCTTGGCTGTATTTGGGTATTTTTCTGTAAGAAATTTGGCCCATGATATTTCAGAGTTCTCTTGCCCAAAGACAAGGTTCTGCAAAGGAAAATGTAATTTTTTCAAAGGCTTAATACAACAGCTTCGGAAGGTGTGGTGTGGGGATGTCCTAAAGAGTCAGTGCTCGTGGAGGGACCACACCACCTGTCCAAGCTCCTTTTCCACCTCACAGGTCTGTGCCACTACTCGTGCCTGCTCTCTTTGTATTGCCCATGGAGAATACACTCTTATCCTGCAGTTACGAAACCTGAACACTGACCTTCCTCCCACATAACTATGGTTAGTAAAACTCAGCTGGTGTTTACCTGTGTATTTATGCTCCCATGTAACTTATAAATGGCCCATCTCACTGGGATAGTGATGCAGAAATGGAAGAAGTGGTATATGCTTGCTTCACAGAAACACAGAATTGGCTTGGTTGAAAAAGACCTCTGAGATCATCGAGTCCAACCTGTGACCAAACACCACCATGACAGCTCGACCATGGCACTGAGTGCCATGTCCAGTCCTTCCTTAAACATCTCCAGGGATGTTGTCCCCACCACCAACCTGCGCAGCCCATTCCAATGTTTAATCATTCTTTCTGAGAAGAAATTCCTCCTAATGTCCAACCTAAACCTCCCCTGGCACAGATTGAGGCTTTGTCCTCTTGTTCTGTCACTAGCTGTCTAGAAGAAGAGACCAACCGTGACCTGGCTCCACTCTCCTTTCAGGAAGTTGCAGAGAGCAATAAGGTCCCCCCCGAGCCTTCTCTTGGACAGGCTAAACACCCTCAGCTCCCTCAGCTGCTCCACATAGGACTTGCGCTCCAAACCCTTCCCCAGCTCTGTTGCCCTTCTCTGGACATGCTCCAGCACCTCAGTGTCCCTGAAGTGAGGCACCCAGAACTGAACACAGCATTTGAGATGTGAGCTCACCAGTGCCAAGTGCAGGGGACAATCACTGCCCTGATCCCGCTGTCCACAATTTTTCTGATACTTTTCAGCACTGGTAGCTGAGCACTGGTAGCAATTCTTTCTGTATGGAACACTTCTCATAGTAAAAAGCCCCACAGCATGCTGGAGCATACTTAGTTTCATGAATCTCGGAGATCCCAATTGTGATTGGGGTGTTTTGAGAATTTCTTTCTTTTAAAAACTGTCTGAAAACTTATTCCAAGAATAAAGACTCCCAAGAGTTTACTCCAGGAATAAACTTCTCAGTCATATCCAGTAACAGGAAGCTGACTCCTTTTACACTATTGGTCAGAGAAAGCTGATAAGGCTCTTGTGTTCACCCTAAAGTTCTCTCTGGGGTTAAACAACAGTATTTGGGTTTCTGAGAAGTTGCATCTTTTGGGACTTCTCCTTTGTCTTTGAACTCACTCATTAGAATTTCCAAAAAACTCCAAGAAATATTTGGAGCAAAGTGGAAATCTGCTTTCTTATGTTTGAGTGAGGATGCCGTTCCCCACTAGGAATGTGAATCATGCTGTGTGTGCAGTAGTATGCATAGCCTGGACTGTGATCTTGCTTATATGTGCCAAACTCAGAGAATTACTAGCAAGAGACAAAATTATTGGAAGAGGGAGAAAACGTGGGCAGCGAGTGGCGGGAAAAGGGAGTGAGAAAGATCTTTGAAAGTATTTTCCTTTATTCTTCATGTGGAAAATATGCCATTTCCACATCCCATCTGCTTTTGCCAGAAATATATGAACTGTGTTTGATAGCAACAAGTACCTAGTAGTTGTGTTTTCATTTCAGCACATCAATAATAGGCATTTCTAAACATTTCACTGTACAAAGCTGGCATTGCAGAAAATAGCTGCTAACATCAGTCAAGCGTGTTTACATTCATTCTCATGACACAGGAAATCACAGTGGGTATGTCTGCACTCCAGGCAACTGCTCTGGAACACGGAGGTACCTCAGCTCAAGTCAAGTCTGGTTGAGACAGCAGTCCAGCACAACTGCAAAGAGCTCAGTACAAACAAGAAGTCATTAATAACACAGCTCCTCACTTTGAAGGGTGAATTGAGTTCAAAGCAGTGGAATAGAACCACTGTGGTCTCTCCACAAGGCATTGCAGTGGAATCAATATGGGTTCTTGGCAGATAGAAACCACAGGGCTTGAAACACTGGCCACTGCCAAGGTGGTGTGAGGGGAATTTTAGAGTTGACTTTGTCTCATTTAACCAGAAATCATTAACAGTGCAGTGTTTAGACTCAGGTAATTGTCTGTGGCATGATTCACTTGCTTACATATAATCATAAATGCTATATTAAAAATCCTAAGGTATCCTCCTGCAGCCACTTTTAGGGATTGTGAATCATCTGTGCAGATACAGTGCATCCCTCCAGCCAGTGAAGGCAGAAAGGCATCTCTGATGTGGAGTAATCCCTTGGTCTGGGTGTCTGAAGCACGAGTCATGGATGTGAACACAGACATCCAGTGCTACCTGAGATGCCCCAGAGTAAACCTGCATTCTCACATTCTCAGGTGCTCTAGGAAATAGCCATTTTCCTAGAGAAATGAATTGTGTCCAGAGAGGAATGGGATGAATTTCTGGAATTTCTGCCCACAGGTGCCTATTCTGTCACCAGCTGGAAAGGGAGGCTAAACAAATGGTTTAGATGGGTTTTGGCTGTCTGAAGTTGGGTGGGATGAATCCCCATGCATATGGAAATGCAGAGTTCAAGGGCAGCGTACTGTCAGTGCCAGAAACTGCCCACATGGTGTGTGCCACCATGGCAAACCACATCCTCAGCTCCACAGCTGCCTTGAGCCTTTGAACTCCTTGTTTGGAACAAGATGCTGGCCAAAGAAGGCTCCTCACCCAGTGAGTTCAATAGAAGGGACAGCACTCTCACGTTAAGTTACACATGCAAACACGGGGACAACTCATCCAGATCAAAGGGTAAACAAAGGCAGAACTGGGTTGGAAAAGATCCAGACATTTCACTAATGAGGCTATTCCTCCATTAATTGCATTAAGTGCTGTCAGGATTCAGTTGTCAGGAGCAGAATTGGAGCTGAGGGACTGTGTGGGACAGAGAAGCTGCCAGCAAGTGAAATTACAGTTGGACCCATATGGGCTCTGAAACTCTTCCCCATCAAACCATGCCACCAGCTGACCTATAGGGGACAAATTCACAGCCAAACAGGAAATAGTAATTTCCTTGAGTTCCTCTGCTACAGTTCTCAGGAGTATATGCACAGTAATTACTCACTTTTTATAATCATTCTGTTTATTTTATTGCTACCATACTAACACCTACCAGTTTGCCTGATATCTACAATATGCTCCTTCCTCCTGAAATATGGTTGTCAGTGCAGACCTGAGTGAAGTTTAAGGGTGAGATCCCAGCACTGTGCAACGCAAAACTCCTTTTCTGTTGCCCTGTTCATGAATTTTGGAGAGATTTGATGGCGGAGGGACCAGTATCTGGCCTGATGGAAGAAAATGCCAATGACTCAGATTTCCCATATGACCAGCAGAGTCAAGAGAAAAGGCAATAAAGGAAAGGCAAGGAAGCTTGGCTATAACAAAATGCATATTTCTCTGTGAACCCAGACTGGACTGTCTGGCACGTTGGACACCAGGAAGACACCAATGGTAGTGTCAAAATGTAGTGCTAATGGTAGTTCTGTTCAAGTGAAGCAAGAAGCTCCCATCCTGAATGTTTCGTGTCACCTCCACTCTGGAGGCTGTCTGCCAATATAGTACTCCAGCACTCCAAGGTAAATTTTTATCACAGCAAATACATTTTGTGGAGTGTCAAGTACATGCAGTAGTTGCATTAATTCCTTGCCTAAGCATCTTTTTTGTATTTCAGTGTGGCACTCACCACCATAGCATTCCTTATTCAGAAATAGGAAGGACTCTTGCTTTTGTCTCCCCATGCCTAGAGCACATTAAGTTCCTTTGGGAGAAAGATCCTGCTGAAAGCCACTGTGTTTTCATTATTTCATTATATATATTCATCATGCCTGATTATCCACAGTGCTTTGATGTATGTCAGGAGGCTGCATGTCATGTCCCTGCAATGGTACCTGTCAGAAACATCCAGTTCACAGCTGTCATATGGTATATGCCATCTGCTTAGACAGCTGGGCACTGAGCTGAACAACAGCAAAGAAAAGGACAAGAAAAAGTCAGCAAGATTTGGAGGAGAGACTGAGCTTAAAAGAATTTTCCCTTCTACACATATGCATGATACAGGAATACAAAAATACAATTTTAGTCTCCCCACCAATTGTGCAGGTTATTCTTTCCTGCCCTAAAGTATTAATGTGTACTTGTATCCACATCTCTTAGGAACCTTGATCCTTACTGCAAGCAGTTCATTTACTCTTTATAAGTAGATCCAATCATGGGACTACTTCAATTTGCTTTTCAGTGATAGTATTAAAGCAGTGGCACAAAAAAAAAAAAAAACCACAAAAACCCCCAAAAAACTTAAAGAAAAAGTATTGGTTGAAAGCAAGTAAATTCTGGAGACAATTAAGCATAAAATGCAGATTTCTTATGGCTTGGGTTACGAAATGGGCCTTGGAAAGGCCTCAGAAAATGTCAGGTGTATACAGAAAAGACAGGTCAGAGTACTCAAGCTGCTTTCCATGACAGCCAGCAATAGCAGACTCCATTGGGATCAGCAAAGCAGTAAGAGGCAGTGCAGGATCCACACAGAGTGTTGCATGTTGCTCATCCAAAGTGCTTCTCACCCATTGTACAAACCTAAGGGGAGGGAACATGAGGAGGTTTTAAAATGAAGAATTTTTTTTTCTAGAAGCAGGATTGAGTTGGAAATGTTTTCTCCCTTCTGCTAGAAATCAATTAAAATGAAGTCAACATAAAGAAAAAGTGCCCTGACAAAAATTTGAGAATTTATGACATTTGTTTTCATTTTAAAATTGACTTAATTATTATTACTAATACCATCCATGCAATTTGTTGAACTGCTGACAAAAATAAGTCTTTGTGGTTTTTTTTTTATGCCAGAAGTCTATGACATTGGAACTACATAAAATCTTCCTGAACAATGAGGCCTTTGCCAAATCAGAATTTTCTGGGAAAAAAAAGGATAATTTTCTAACTAGCTTTACAAGGAACTTTTGAAGAAATAGCAACTCTGTATAGATAAGAGGCTTCCAGATCACAAACAACATGTGGGACAGAGAGCTGTCAAAATGTAGTTCACCTTAGGGGAAATCTGTCCAGATGCAGAGATATGCTTGACTGTATAATGACATCTGTTGTGCAAACCAGGATTACAAACTTAGATCTATATCTGTTAATGGGTAAGACAAAAATTAAGCTGAACTAAATGATAAGGAACAATTTAAGATTACAGGTTTAATTAAACAGGAGATAAATGGTTTTCCTCCTGAACAGTTCATTGAAAAATGGGATCCGATCAGAACAAAAAAGAAATGTAAATACATCAACAAAAAGGATTTAGGAAAAATGAGGACTTGCAGCCCAAAAGCCAGCTGTGTCCTGGGCTGCACTCAATGCCATGTGGCCAGCAGTATGAGAGAGGGGATTCTGCCCCTCTGCTTGGCTCTGTGAGACCCCACTGCAGTGCTGTGTCCAGCTCTGAGGTCCTCAGCACGGGAAGGACATGGACCTGCTGGAGTGAGTCCAGAGGAGGCCACAAATATGGGGCTGGTGGACCCCCTCACCTACAAAGCCAGGCTGAGACAGCTGGTGGTGTTCAGCCTGGAGAAGTCTCCAGGGAGACCTTAGAGCACCTTCATGTACCTAAAGGGGGCTACAGGAGAGCCTTAAATTGAAAAAGGCTAGATTTGTGCTAGATATTAGTAAGAAATTCTTCACTGTGAGGGTGTTGAGGCTCTGGTACAGGTTGCCCCATCCCTGGAAGCACTCAAGGCCAGGTCAGATGAGGCTTTGAGCAATCTGGCTAGTGGAAAGTGGGGGGTTGGAACTAGATGATTAAGGTCCTTTCCAACCAGAACCATTCTATAATCCTCTGATCCTATGCTTCTGTGAAATATTAAGTGACTCAAGCCAAAGGCATTACTGCTGCATTGTAGGTGGATCAGAGTGGATGTACCCTGATAGAGCTCAACAGCACTGTGATATTTGCCTAAAGCTTTGGGGACTAGCTCATACAAATGAAGGCCATAAGTGCTACATGAAATTTTTGCTAGAAGCTAAAATAAACAACTACTTTTTAATGGCTATAAGTTAAAAATCATAGCAATAAAAATCTTCTGCTAGATCAGTCTATGGAAAAAGGAAAACACTAAACCTGGGAGGATCTCTACAGAGAGTGCAAACTTGAGATAGAAGACAACTAGGCTCATTTATATGACTCATTTACCCTTGTCTTTAATAATGGAGCAGATGAGAGGATGCTTAATAGAAATGAATATTCAGAAAGAAAAATTCCAAGAGACTAGGATTAAAAACCCATTGAAGTTCAGTGTGCTGAAACTTTTAGAGCAGGTTAATCTTCAGTCAGGAAGTACTAGATTGTGAAATTGCAAGTCCTGCAGCAAAGCTTTTCTAAATGATCCTATCCATCTCTGGCTAGTGCATTAGCATTAGATGTTGGCAGACACAGCATTTTTATTTGGAAAAGAGAAGAAGGACCCATGAAGTTACAGGACTATAAGCCATGTTACCAGTGTATGCAAGGTATTGGAACAAATTTCAAAAGAAAGACCACTTAAAAAATTGGAGATAAGCAGAAAATGTGATACAATACAACCTGAATTGATAGCAATAGATTTTGGCAGATGAACTTGGTATCTTTCTGTGATTTATTGGACTGTGTTCAAATGAAGTAATGTAATAAATACAACCCAATCGACCTTCTGCTAAGGCTCACATACATTCCAAGGACAAATTATTAGTGCTTAAGGCAGAGATGTGGGAAATTATTACATTTAGTTTTAGAAAAAGATCTGGCTCCAGAGTAGGTAACAACAACTAACACTGAAAGAAGATGAACCAGCCAGCAAAAGGCTGGTTCTAAGTGCATTGTGATCCCAATCAGCCATTATGTCAATTGTTCACATTAACAGAGCACAAAAATAAATAATAATAATAATTAATGACACAAATCTGGGAGATGATGTTAACAGGGAGGAAGGTTAGAATGCCATAGAGGAGGCAGCTGATAATTTTGAGCAATGAAGCAATAAAAATCAGATTAAATTTAACATCCCGAGGTGCTAGGTCAGACACTAATAAAAGGATTTGCTGTAAGCTGGAGGCTGAACTGTGCTAATGTGAGGAAAGAAGAAAGCCCAGACTGGAAATCATCATTCACAGTATGGCCATGAGTCATCAACATGATTCAGCCACACAAAGGTTGATGCAATTGTGTGACATATCAGGAATGATGCTTCCAGTACAGAGACAGATGAGAAGAGTAAATCAATAAGGATTATACCTGGAGCATGACACAAATCCAGCCATTCGCACTCTGTATGGTCAGCCACCATAAATATCAATGGGGTAAGAGATCTAAACAGACCTTGTTAGCTAAAAAAGAAAGAAGCAAAAAGGGCACCTGGAAATTCAGGCTGGAAATGAGAAATGCTCAAAGATGGTGAGATACTGAGGAGACTTGCAAAAATCTGTCTGCTGCTCTCGGCAAAAAAGGCTTTAAGGCACTACCTACAAGGGAAACTGCTAGAGGCAGAGTGCCATTTAACGAGGGGAGGCAGAGTAAGATGTGCTGATATTTGCTTAAAAGTAGATAGGATCTAGATTTTGGAGCTCTAATTCTCATCTCAGACACTTTTCTGTGCACTTCCTCAGGAAGGGCGTACTAGCCAGTCATTTGTTCTTTTTAACTCCACTAAAAGTGAGTGGTTCAAGAATCATAGCTCAAAGTGGCTTTATGACATATGAAGGAGTTTTTAAGTTTTTAACTCTTACTTCAGGAAAGCCAGGTATCTCCCTTCTTGCTTATGCTTTGAGGATTAAACACTTCTCTTCTATGACCTGGCTCAACCAAATCAAGTACTCTTCCATCAACCACAGACAGGGACAAACTGGGCTTTGGCTCTCAGGGAGCAGTTTTTCCTGGTTTGAGGAAGGTTTTTGCTTGCAAATTTTCCCACAGATGCCATGCCCCACCTCCCAGCTTGTCAGCAGAAAGTTTGACACGAAGCTGCCGCTAAATTGCCAATAACTAATTTTATATTGTGTTCCCTGGACTCATTTTTACTGATTTTGCTTTGCAAGGAGTTCATTTTGAGGCTCATGAGTGACAATTCTTGTCACAAGGAGCAGATTTCTGATTAATTCTTTCTGCTCTGGATTAATTTGCGTGACAATCATTTGTGACAAAGATTAATCTTTCAAACCATTACTGTGACAATTTTCTCCACAGAGACAAGCCATCACACTGGTGCTGCTTTACTCTGACCTTGTTTTGTGACTTTGGGAAAGTTATTGTTCTCTTAAGGTTCATTTTACCTATCTAGAAATCTGTATAAGTCATCTGCAGAGTTTACTACATATGTCAGGACATGAGAACTTAATAAACTGTGAAATGATGAAAGGGAAAAAGATGATTGGAAAACAATCTGGAATCTTCAATAAAAAAGCTGTAACTTCACAAATATCATGAAAAGCAAAACAAAACATAAAAGAAAAAAAATGCCTGCTTTTTTTTTCTGGAAGATTTTTATTGGTGTGCTTCTAAGAACTTCATTATCAATTTTACAAATTTTCATGAAATCCGCATTTAAAATTTCATTAAAAGAGTTAGTGAAGTGGTCCAAGCTCTGCTCTAGCAAATAAACAATATTAATTATGCTGAGAAAAGTGAATCTGCTTTTTTTGGCAGAACTGCAATGCTGACTATTCAAACAATATTTTGAAAAAATGTTAAATTTAAAAAAAAAATTAATTTAATTTTTTAACCTCTCATAAACATTGGTCCACATAGTCACTTCTGAAGGCTGTAGAATCTCTTCTTTACATAAAAAACCCCACTATATATAAAGAGAGGGTATTCTTGGAAAAACACAGAGGGTGTGAGCAGCAAGATGGAGAAGGCAATATTTGCTGTTAACAGACAGCTCTTGCTTTCTCCTCAGTTGTTCATATTGGAACAAAAACTGCTGTGCAGTTACCTTTCCTGTTCAAATGCTGGTATCTAGAGGGTGCTAGGGTCTGTGACAGGTGTTGGCTCCAAAATGCACTTCATAGAAGGGCAAAGTGTGTGGGATTCTTTAAAAATTACATCCACAGTGTTAAGGACTGTCCAGTGAGGACTGTCTCTTGCAGGTGAGGAACTTCTTGCAGATTTTCTATATCTGAGTTTCCAAAGTATTTTCTGTTTTATAAGAGGTAGATTTCATTAAACTGCAGGGTGGAGGCAGTAAGACCTAAGCTCAGATCAAGACAAACTGAGAAGAACCTGAAGGAATCTTGCCCAGCCCCAAGCACAGGATCTTTGCCTCTGTCACTGTAAAGTCGTATCCATGGTGAGGGCTGGAGGCGGTGATGCCCTGCCCTGCCCTTCAGGAGGCCTCTGCTGGTGTTGTGCACCCTGAGTGTGCAGGGCTAAGCCACATTTTCTTTGGGGAATAAACTCCCATGCAAGAGCCTCCTGGTCAAGGTTGTCTTTAAGCCTAGATCCAGACTTCCTGCGTGACACACACACCAGGTAGGGCTGCTGGCACCTCCACTGCAGACAGACCACTGCTGCAAGGCTGACCACTGAGCTGCAGTTGGCTGCAGGACCAATCCCAAGTAGCTCAGGGCTCCTAGTCCTGGATAGGGAGAAAAGGGTCCTAAATCAAACCACTATCCATCCCACTGGCAGAGAGGCACATGAATGCAGGTGTTACACATGCCTCTCCGTGAATCTCAGTAGTTTCAGAGTTTACCTGAAACCTTTAACGGAGATGAGAGTCTTCTCTGGGAACCTGGAGTTAGGGAAAAGTGCTCCATCCCTACAGGCACTTGTTGGCACTGCTTTCCTGCAGGTTTTTACAGGAATAAGGTTATTAGTCCCAGTAGTACAGTGTCACAAAGCTGGATGGGTCCAGCAGTGGACCACACTCTGCACAGCTCCAAAATGTGGGATCAGTTTTGTGCTAGCTGCTTATGCAGTCTCTTTCTGGGTTAAATATGCTCCTGCAGCTAGTGGCACTGTGATGAAGTCAGAAAAATCATGGCCAGTTACAAACAATGCAAATGGTATAATAATAACAGAAAATATTGTGATTTGTATGATGGATCTGACACACAGAAAAATCCCATGTTTTCCACAAATCAGAGGCTAAAATCTGCAGGAAGCTATTTCCGTATCTCGGCTGAAAGTTAATGAGCTTGATGCAAAGCATGAGCAAAGAAACATGGTGGCAAATTAAAATACTTCAAGAATCATTAAGAGTAGACATCTGGGTTTTCCAAAGTTCATTTACACTAAAACTAATATTTCAATGTAAAGCCTTGGTAACCACTTTAAGCAGTAAAACATTTGATGCTGCTGATGTAACCAAGGCACTCTAAATGAAAACTTTTCCTGTGAAATATTGTCTTAGCTCTTAATTCAGTTTAAAAAAGCCAAGCAATATATCTCACTCATTTGAAATTCTCTAAAGCATTGTAAACTGCAGTTAAACAGGAGATTGCAGATTAAATCATGGTTTGACAGGAAGCAGCTCTGTGGGACATGATGGGAAGGAAGGAAGAATTTCCTTCAAGAGGAAATTTCAATAGTATGGAGTTACTGATGGAGCTCAAGAACCAGACAGAAATAGCAGTGATCAGAGCACTGTGTCCAGGTCCAGGGTGACTTTCAGGCTCTTTGTGAGGCACTCACTGAAAGACAACTTCAAAGCTAATCTGGATTGAAGTGAGATGATTCCAGAAAAGGATAGGGGATTATCACTTCCACAGTTTTAGGTAACAGTGTGTCATAGGTTACAATGTAAGATGTGCCCAAAGTATATATTCTTTCACCCTCTTCATGAGCTGTTGAAACCGGGTGGGCAGTGTTTGCCTTGCTCCCTCTATCTTCTGATTAATGGGCTCATCAACTGTCTCCAGTTATCTTATCTCTGGTTAACGGGCCATCAAGGAAACAATGCACGACTCATGAACTGATATCAATCCATTGTGAGATGCTCCACCCAGGGGGAGGAGCCAAGCATACCCACCTGGATATAATCTGGGATTTGGGACAGCACAGGCAGCCTTAGCCACTGGATTCCCAGAGGACAAGAGCTGCCTACCAGACCTTTTCTACAGGATCACTGCTTCAACAAGACTACTTCATCTGGACTGCTACTACCACCCTAACTAACAGGGTGTTGGGTTCGTATTCTGACTCTGTCAGTGGTCCTTTGTGCTATTGCATTTATCTTTTTATTTTGTTTTTACTTGTTTTGTTGTTTGTTTCTTTTTTGCTCTATTAAATTGTACTTCTGACTTGGAGTCTCTCACTGGTTTTGCTTTCAAACCAGCACACAGTGACACCTCTTGAATCTTGTATATGATCAGAACTTCCATGCTTAAGATAACCAAAGCAGAACAGATGCTGGAAATTCTCCACATAAAAGCTTTTCAGGAAAGGTGCCAAAGGTACAATTAAAACATTTGTATGATCATGTCCTCACACAGGCAGTGTCTATACGAGCCGTAGTCCTATGTAGGCTGAGTGCTGAATTAAGACTTCAGTCGCACTGCACTGCTTAACACAGATTCAGTGCCCTCACCTGCAGAAGACACTGGCCAGTCATGCCATGGCTGACACCAGTGGTCCATGGGCTCCTTCCCAGAAGGTGCTGATCCCAATTGCCAAGGCGTGTTAGAGTTTGTCTATGAAGCTGAACAAACACCCTGTATTGTCGCAGTGAGTGCGCAAAGCCTGGGGCAAGGAGCACGCTTTGCCTTAGCTGGACTTCAGGCAGTGTTTCTAAATCTGGCATGTGTAGTTTTTCAAAACAAAGGCTATTTGCCTTTATATAGGAGAATACTTCAAATATAAAGAGAAAGCTGGGACTGGCCAGACCTTTTAGCCTACTAATAAATCTTACAGATCTTCAGTGACCGGAAAAGAGAAATCTGATTTAACTGTCATCTAGAAGACAGGCAGAGCAAAAGTCAGGCCTTCGTCATGCCACGCAGTCTTTCTTGCAGCCTGTCTGCTTTCACTTTGCAGCAGTTAAAATGTCCTTCTGTAGCTGTCAGTGATTATACAGAGAAATAGTTCCAGTCCCCTTGCAGTCCCTCAACACCAGACTATCCCTCAGAAAATCAATTCCTTCAAGGAAAAAGCTGTGGCTGTCATAAGAGACACAAAACAAAGACCATGCTGTGTCAGCCAGGCAGAATTTGCACAGCCCTCGTTTGCCTTGCCCAGCTGCTGGATGTGCACTTTCTTAGGCTGCCCTTTGATTCCTTGACATTCTGAGGCTTTGCAAAGATATATGTCAAATTCAGAAGGAATATAATATTTGCTACCTTTTCATCAAAGTCTGTGAGAATAAGTGAAGATCACTGATTATTAGGGTGGGTAATACCGCCGTGAAGAAGGACCGCTGCAGGAGACAACATCTCAAGTGGATTTGTCCCATGGCAAATGCAGTTCCATTATGGCAGGACTTAGGACATGTTTAAGGTTGCCCCAAAGGCAGTGTCTAACCATTTGTTCTCCAAAACAGCTCAGCTGTGTTTGGAGCTTATCTGTGCCTGGTAGACCCTGAACAGCAAATCTACCAGCATGGGTTCCCATATTGGCTGTTCCTGTCCCTCTGACCTTTCTTGTCTTTTCTCTAGCATCCCTAAATAAGTAAAGACAAGCTCAAGGGAAAAGAGAAGCAAGGCAGAGACTGCTGAGCAGGCTGACTCTACTTCAGAGGTAGTAAGGGAAAGCAGATTAGTCCTTTGTGACTTTAAAAGACACCTTCTCCTTCTCATGCTTCTCTTTCCTGCCTCCTCCATTGTCCACACTGATTCTCTGAGGACCTGAGTGCTCTAAATGAAACCAAGGCAGTATTATGGGAAATAGAAAGATTAAAATAGAAGTCTGGTGGTTTTATGTTGGTAGTGTGTTTTTGGCTATTTGCTATTTGGCTCATTTTGCTGATCCTGTCTACAGCACAGCCCTCATGCAATGCTGCTGTGAAGAGGTTGGGGTTGATTTACATCAAATAAATTTGCCAGCAGGCAAATATTCATGCAACTGTACCTGGAAGTTGCCTAAGCAATTAACATAATTATGATAAATTCAGAGAAGTAGGTTCTTACCTGCAAAAAGTTAAATTTCTTTTTTCCTTTTCAAATCCTAGAAAAGAAGCACACTGAAGAAAAACTTCTAGGTTTTTTTCCCTGTTACATTATTAAGTCTACTAAAAAAAATCCAAAGATAAAATAACTACAAAGCCATCTCAGGAATCCTAATATTCAGAAAATCTTAAAGCTCATTTCAGACCTTTGTACTCATATTACTCTGTGTGCTTTGTAAGAAACTACTGTAACTGAATTCTGCAAGAGATCTCATGAAAAGAAATGTGATTTTGCAATACAAAATCCCTAAGCAAGTCTCTTTTACCCATTCCTTCTCAATCTCCCATAGGTTTCACTCACACACTTTCCTCTGTACTCATGAGTACAAGACACCTGTGCCCAAGCAGTTTTGGACCATTTGTATGCAACAGGGAGGACAAAGGACATCTGCAGCTGTGGCCTCAACATGTATCTTGGGTTTTTGAATTGTCATTCGAATCTTCTAGGAGTGGATGCTGTGTTGGATTGCTTGCCCTGTGATTTTGACTCACCTTTTGTAAATGTCTGGCAAAATTCCTGAATTTCATAACTTTTATTTTCCTTGCTTAATAAACTGGAGTCCTGTTCTTTATCCACTTGTCAGCTTTAACTTTAGTTCAGTTTGTTCACATGAAACAGATAATGAGCTCCATGATGATTAACACATTCCTATCCTTTGAGGCTTTGCTGTTTACTCTGGTGGTTTTGCACACACGTTTCCATTCTTACTCCATTCACACCACTCTTCTTATTTTATTACAAATTTCTACAGTGTTAATGGAGTCACTCCTACCTTGGGACATTAGAATGGACTATTTGGTCATCCCAGGATGACCAAATTCATGTGGTGAGAACTGGGCAGAAACCCACACCTTTTTTTGTTCAAGAACTACTAAAAATGTATTGGACATGATGAAATAAAAAGTTGAATCTCATGCCTCACATAGTGCATTTTTTTTTTAATGTGCATACAACTATTCAGATAATTTGCCCTTGGTTAATGCTGGGAGTGCTGTTGTAGAATCTTGAAAATGCATCCACATCTTCTGTATGGGATTTTCTAGTTCAGACACACCGCAGTCCTGCTCAGTTCTAGCGGAGCACTGCCAAAGCACTTCTGCACTCTGTGATTCAGCCCTTTTCTCTATGATGTACAAGCAGGAGCCTCAAACAGCTCTTCTCAACCTCTGGCAAAAACGCCACCTCCTAACAGCAGGATCATAAAAAAAAAAAGTCATTGTCAAAATGATTATAGTGGGATGACAGAGTGCATCTCCATAGTAACCAGTGGGGCTAATGCCACCTCTTGCAGCATCACAGGCAGCCACACAAAAGTTTATTTTCCTTTCTGAAAGAAAAATTCATGAAGGATCTCGGTGGCTGCTCAGCCCTGGGAGGTGGGATGTGGAGAGCCAGTAAATGCCTCTTATGGCTCCTTAATGCCTGCCTGGAGTGGGTAGTGAGATAACCCCCCAGCTATGAGCAGCACCTGATGCTCCTTAAAATTACTTTAAAGGAAGTAGCAGGATGTAATAGTTCCCTCCATGAGCCCTCTTCTGTTCATCCTCAACAGAGCAAACAGTCACATCCCCTGCAAAGTACACTTTGTATTTGTAGTCAGCTAATTTTAAGTAATTCTGTGTTTCATTTTGGAAGTGAAATGTATTGAGTGGCCCGGTGAGGATGTGGACAAGGAGCTTTTCTTATCTGCCCAACTACATGCTTTATAACTATCAACATTTTGACAATTGCAGAGGTACTATGCTTCAGTAGCATTGAATATGGATAACTATTAGTTTCTTGAAATTCATGCAGTGGGAAGAGGCTAAAGTTTCAATCCTTAGTTTAGCTGAGGTTAGAGTTTTGTTCTTTTGGTGCTGTTTGGTGCTGTTGTTCATCTCCAAGTTAGACTTTCAGCTAGTATAAACCAGAGTAGCTGTAATGATTTCAGAACATCCATGCCATTTTCTCCCCTCAGTACCTTGTCCTCCTGCCTGTCTTGTTAGCTTTGTCTCAAGGCTTCTACATCTACAAATGCTCCTTGCAGTTCCCATGACAAAGCTGAGAAATACATGCATGCATTTAGGAGGAAACATCCCCAGCAAGCACAATTCTCCACTCTGAACAGCACTACCAGCCTCCGGGTGGATATTCTGATCCTAACACATACAAACAATTTCCATAAATGTCACTGCTAGGTACCTGACTCATCTCCCCAGGAACAAAGCAGACTTTCCAAAGGAAAGCCAGGGTGATGATGAAGACTGGCACAAATTTTCTGCTAAGTACTTTTCTTTGTGCACTTCTGTCACCGTATGTGAAAGAAAGTTGCTGCCTTGAGACTTGATTCTCCCTCACTTTGGTAGGGACCTGCTGGGGCTAATTCATGTGAAGCCACGGCATTGTGTACCTTGAAAAGATGATGTGCTCAGGTCTCCTTAGGCTCCCAGTTTTTCTGGAGAATGTGTGAGGTAAAATGATTAATGGGAGTCTGTAAGGTCTTAATATAACTCTCATTCACAGTTTATGGCTTCTTCCCTGTAATACATTACTTCCTCCATTTCCATGCAGTTTTTCAGGCAGAGAAGCCATGTAAAGAAGATTTACTCTTTTTTCAACAAGAACTTTGCAGAAGTAAAAGCCAATTGTCCGCTCTGCATTTGCAGAACTATTTTCTGATAAACATCAGATATAGCTATAAAAGTAATAGAAGATATCTGAAAAATAAAACTACAAGCAACACCATGTAGACATGGAATTAGGTGACTAGAATACTAACAAATGTTGATATTCCTAATCTGTATTTAAAGCAATGATGTTATAAGGAGATAGTAAAATATCGACATAGAGTTTTTTTAATGAGGTAGAAATTAATAACAGGCAGGTTTATTTGCTAGGCAGTGATTTTCACCTTAATAATTGTCTGATATTACTTTATGGCCTTTTATGACTGATAGTTTTGTGACTGCTATTATGGCAGTACTTCTGGAAGTTGAACTATCTGATGTTCATTCCTTCACACCACTGAGTGCAGCTCATCATTTTCACCAGGAAAGCAGTGATCTTAAAGATGCACCCTTTTACCTCACTTCCATCCCAATTTCCTGACAGTAAAATTATATATGCTTAGCTTGATTCTCTCCTTCTGTTTCTGCCAACTCACACTTATTGAACCCACTGTCCAATTTCTACCTAATTTGACAGCAAGTTTGGCATGTACAAGTGAAAAGCTTTTCAGATCTTCACGGACGTTGTTGTCTGGACACGTGAGAGTCACCACTTAGTGATGTCTCAGGGTACAAGATGAAGAATTCACAAGTGACCCCTTCTGCCTGGAACCAATCCACCCACCAGTGCATGGCACTTCCAGCAGCATCACTGCAGTCATTGACTTTATACTCACCTCTCCATAAATCCAGGAACAGGCAAACTTAAAGAAGTGTGTGGGACAATTGAAGTGGGGACTGGAGGAAATACAGGTGGTTTGGGAGGGCTGAAACACAGAGACAAAGGAAAAAGAGAAAGGACATGAAAGTAAGCAGAGGAGTAAGAATATAAAAGCATTATAGGGGTTGGCTGGAAGTTGGAAAGATGAGAATGATGAGATCTATTGTTCTGGGTTTGATTAAGGATTTGGGGGAGACAGGATATTCTTGGGAAAAGGTGCTCATAAATGAAGCTGGAAACTTTATTGCATCCTTATTCCTGTTGCTCTTCTGATTCTTCCCTCAAGTCTGCCTTTCTAGGAGGCAGAGTTTGAGAATATGTGGAACAGATCCTGAAATCTTCCTTTCACAAAAAACCCCTTTCTATCTGAAGCATTGTATTTCCTTTTTAAAGCTGTGATTCAACTGCACACTCAGGCTAGCTCCCATGGCTGGTCCAAGAATGCTGACTTTCACAAAATCTTGGTATTGTAGTGATTTGTTGGATTTTGTGCTTGTGAGTCAACCAGTAATTTATCACCTGTTATTGTTAACAAATACAAAGAAGAAAGAATGGGAACATCTTCAAGAGAAGGGAGAGAGCATATTGTGAAAGTAAAATAGAAAATTGCAGCCAGGCTAAGCCTTGTTTGTGAAATTCTCCAAGGAAGCCTTTTATGCAAGCATGAAGTGTTCTCAGAGTAACACATCAGGAGCTTTTTAGGTGTTCTGAGTAATGGAGTTAGAGTGACATTTAAAAAACAGATGCTTGTCAGAACTTCTTTACACTGTTGACTTAGGATCCAAAAAGCTTCCCAGAAAAGGTCCTGAATGAGAAAGGCTCAGAAAATTACTGGAAAAAATTAGTAGAATTAGATAATGTCTGAAAAAATCATGAGTAAACATAGAAGACAGAAATAAAAATTTAGATTACTATAAGCTGTCACACCAATTATTGGTGCCTATACTCCTATTTTAGTAATATAACCACAATTCCTGAATAAATTTGTTCCTCCTAAACAAACACATTATGTGGATCCACATAATTCTGGCATCTAATTATAACTTTAGCTTCTCCAGGATCTCTTATTTGGGAATCTGTTCATTGGTAGTAGTGGGAACCAAGATACAGCTTATAGAAACACACTGAAAGTAGAGAAGTAAAGGAAAGGCACAGAAAGATTTCTTGCCTCAGTGGTGTAAAAAAAAAACGAAGTGAGGGAATCTGCTAGCAGGCAACAACTTAGGCCTGGCTTCTCATATCTGGGCCTTTAAATTATTTTCATCTGAAGTTGCTTCAAATAGATAAAATTTGAAGGACATGCTCTCAAGAAACACACCCTTTACTTCTCAGCAATCTCTGTGTGATGTTTATTGACCAGTGCCCTTGGGGAGCCCTGGAGCACGGCTGGAATGATACCAGCTCATTCCTGCCAGCCTGGGAAAAAACTGCTCAAGAGCTGCCTTCCTAGAACTGTCTCCCCTCATTCTGAAAGAAGGATTTGAATGTCTGTGAACTTAACCCAATTTTCCTGACAGGCTGACAAAACCGAGAGGGCTTGGAGCCCTATGCTGCTGCACTTGGGACCAGACTAAATTCAGTCCCACTTTTGGGTTTAGTTCAGGCTTTGGCTGTTTCCTTTTCCACCCTCCCTTGATCTCCCTTCACCATTCCTAGGAGTTCTCTGTATCTCAGAGGCCCCAGATCTGACCCTATCTGACCTTAGGGGGCCTATGAGCCTAATACCAGATAAAATTTTAATTTTATGTACTTCACTGAGACTGACAGTTTTTGCTGCTTTTTTGTTTTG
>WAAE01007444.1:140569-151656 GCA_013400495.1 Nicator chloris | reverse complement strand
CCGGTGGCCGGTGCCACCGAGCCAGCCCCAGCTGCTGCCACTGCCCGTGCCCCCGGAGCGCCGGCTGCTCTCGGGGCTGCGGAGCGCCCGTGCGGGGCGCTTTCCCTTTTCCCAAAAACACCTGCCAAAAAAGACAGCACTGAGCACCGGGTGTTCCCCAGGTGCCACGGGCCGGTGCCAGGGCCGTGCCAGCGTGCCCAGCACGGGCAGCACGCCGGGAGTGCCCCTTGCGAGGCTTTGTGCGGCGCTCGGCCCCGGCCAGCTCCGGGCACTGCCGGGCTGTCCCTGCGTCCTGGGAACCACCGCGGGCACCGAGCGCCGCTGTGCCACCCGCGCTGACAGGGAAACTCCTCCAGAGGGATCTTAGACGCCACCCAGAAGCTTCATCTCTTGCAACCCAGCGTTTCATCCCCTTTACAAGCAGTGAAGCTGAAATAAGAGTTTTTACTCTTATTTCAAGTGTTTGGAAGAAAAGCGATGGTGACTCCTCTGATTTTTATATCGCATTTTGTTTCAATTTACTATTTGTCAGCCTGGCCCATTTAAAATTGAAAGTTACTATTGCTGACGTCAATATGAAAATGAAGATAAATTCAGGAAGTGCAAGCAATAATTCTGCTCCTGATGCCACAGCCAGGGAGCTTATTCAGTCCTAAGTGCATTAGTGGTGACACAAGAACGAGACAAACCAGCAGAAGGACTCAGCTAAAAAGAAAGCAAGCAGACCTTTTTTCATGTAGAAGAGCAGCAAAGTTGTTAAAATACGGGTACTTTTAGCCTACATTCACAGTAAAAGCACAAGTTCACCTTGCCCAAGCCTGGTTTGCAGGTCTGTGATCCAGCTGTCCTGGTCTTGTTTTCCTAAGGTGGCTTCAACAGCTGGGGAAATGGGGTTCTGCTCAAAACAATGGGAATTCATTCTGATGTTAACTGAATTACATCAGTTCCTATAATTATTACTTTTTCAAGTAATTGCTATATTTATTATTTGCTGCATTATCATTAATTAAATATTAGTCACAATTATGCATAATTATATACATATTCCATTGTACTGATTTTGCACATATACTATACAATAGAGAGTAAAGGCCTTATAATATGCTGTTGAGATTAAATGCTACATCTTTCCAGATTAGAGGTATTTTTCACAATGGAAATGCTTTAACAGAGACATTTCAGTTACTTTGGTTTCTAGAAAAACAATTTTTTTTGCAGTCATAGGGCCTGATCTCCTCAGTGAAATTTAACACAAAGATCGCTGCACATTTAAAGCAGCAGAACTAAACTCTTGGAATATATTCCTTCTTCTACACTCACTTCTCCAAACGTCCCTCACTGCTACCATGAATAGAATACACATCTGAGGATGAGGAATTCGCAGCACCAAACAGGAGGTGACTTGAACTGTTTTGGTCATGTGCATATTAATTCAAAGTTCTGGCAAATTCCCCGTGTGTGATATTTCAACTGCAAGTCGAGTCCCTGAAGGGAAGCAGAGACAGCTTTAAAGCACTACTCACACGCAGTTCCTGGCAGCTGACCCACTAAAGCCAGGCTCTGAGGCTTGGGCTTTGCACCACTCCCATTTCTGCAAGTGGTTTCCTTCCTTCTCTCTTGGTGGGGCTCCTGCTGGGAATGTGACCCACATCACTGGAGTAGGCAGGGATGTGCCAGCCTGCATCTGCTACAAAGCAGACTAAAAATACCCCCAACTGGACAGTGTCATTTGGTGCACAGCAGCACAAAGCCTGGCAACGAAAACTGGGCTGTCAGCAAAGATAAATGGTGGTTCAGCTGCATGCCAAACAAATCTCAGGGTCTCAGAAAACCCAGAAACAACCATCTGATATTCTGTTATAAACTTAATCTCTCAAGATTTATTATCATTGCAATTTAATGAATTTGCATCAGTGAAAGCGTAAAAAGAATGTCTCGCCCAAGTTTGCTATTAATATTTTAAGAAATGAGCCCATCTTGCAGCTTGTTTCAGTTAAAGGATGTTCTCTGGAAATGCAGATTTTGTTCTAGAAGATGCTACCCTCAGGTTGACGTTTATTCCTCTGCATATCAGATGAGCCTGATTCTTTTGCCAGTCTCTCTCGATAAAATCCCAGTTCTGTAGACTGAATCTTTTTCAAAAAGATCTACATGTCACTGCTGTCCTTTCTACAGATTCTGTTTGAACTACCTGCCTGTTTGATGCTTGTCTGTCTCATCAGACACTTGAATTTAAAAGGTGTGGTCATACAGGGGTCAAAAATTACTATACTGCAAATAACTGCAGGTTCTTAAATTACAGATACAACTTCATATCTCATCATTCATGATACCATCCAATTTTTCAGGGGATAAACTCTCCAGATCTTTGCATTTTTGAGGTCTTCAAACTCCTATTGAATTGGATTTTGAGGATATTTACAAATATTATTATGAATAAATAAATTGCTGACCTTGAAACAACCTCCCACCTTCATTTTATGTAAAATGGGAGTGTGATTAGATACAGAATGGAATCATATTAACTGCATATCCTGGGCCTTCAAGGAGATCTATGTGCAAAGGAATCTCACTGTAAGACCAGCACCATGATTTTTAAAATCATTAAGAAAAAAAAATGACTGAAGCTAACGGGCTTTTTCTAGTGCTACTATAGTTATGGCTGAAAATCCCCGAATTACATGTATACCACTGTACAGCTGGAGAAAAGAGCTTTACAAGGATTTCTGTTCATATGTTTTCAGAAAAACAATTGCAGGCTTAAAAACATAGGGTGCAAAACCACTACAGATTGAACTTCATTCTTACTGTGTCCTGTGCTGGTT
Source organism: Nicator chloris (assembly GCA_013400495.1). Taxonomy (NCBI): domain Eukaryota; kingdom Metazoa; phylum Chordata; class Aves; order Passeriformes; family Pycnonotidae; genus Nicator; species Nicator chloris. The sequence goes on along the minus strand of WAAE01007444.1, from coordinate 148,831 downwards.
TGCCAATTCCGTGTGCACAGAAACCATGAGACAGTGACTTCCAAAGTCTTATGAGCTTGTTTTTCTCAGGAAACCACCATTCCTAGAATTATAAGATGAAGCAAAACATGAAGTTGCCAGGAACCTGCAATCAGAAAGGCCTAAATTAGCAACTCTGAACACTGACAGTGGGTTTTTAATCCACATGAGGAGAAAACCCCAACTCCTGCTGGGGACACGTGTGTCTAATACCCAGATCTGACTTTTCTGTAACCATCCACCCCTGGGATCACCCTCCATACACAGGCAAGAGTTCATTAATTTAACACAGGGGTCAAGCTCATGTTTGTGGGCAGTTATTCCAGGAAACAGCAAATCATCTTGCGCCAACAAATCTACAGATTATTTATTCTCTAGAAACGCTATTGAGCAGATTGGGGGATACATGTGCATGTTCTACATTTTAATTTAAGAACACTACTGGAGACATTTTTCACTGCTTTTGTGACTACTTATTCATTAGGTTTTTTATGTCCTATATGACTATGCATTTCAATCTCTTTTCTTCTCCTTTTTCTTTCATGCCAAACCAAATGTTTGTCAACTACATCACCATGGCTGAAATATTTTCCCATTAAAAAGGAAGAAGAGCTTACCCTGTATCCTATTATTTATTACCTTCTCATCTTCCAGCTCCTGGAATTACAACGATCCTTGAGATGTGAATACAGTGTGTTGACACTCAATACTACTATCAAAGCCTAACTTTGCAAGAATTATATCATATAATTTCCTTACTCTTGGAATTCTGAAAGAAAAACTAACATATGCAAACTCAACAGTAAACAAGTGGTGTATAGAATTTGTATGGCCTACGATCACTTTGTCTTATCTCCCTTGTCTTTTAGTAACTGCTGGCTTGAAGGGTGCCTAAAAGGATCTGAAATACACATATTCCACCTAGAGTATCTTGACTCATTACTGTGAAATGAAGAAAAGATGTATCTATAGGTACTGTTTATCTTGGCTCTGAATTATTTAGCAGTGCACACACAAAGGAAGATCTTCCTTCCCTCAGTTGTCCGTTGCTACCACAGGGATGTTGTCTCACGGTCCCCCGCGCTCACAGACGTGACAACTCACACAAGAGTTGCATAATTCATATGTGCAGTTCTGGTGGGACTGATGGTTTGTTTCCTGCCTCTCACACCAGGCACAACTGTGATCTGATAGTCTGATACAGACTTGGTAGCTTATTCTACCTTCTTTTACAACACTGCAATTGATTAGATGTCATGCAAAAGAGCTGGGAACCACAATTATCAATTTCAACAAAGCTACACATAATTTATATCGACAGATGAATCCTGACCTTTGGAGCCCAACAACAATAGAGAGGTTTGTGTGTGCCTCTTGAAACAAGGAGGGCACAGAAACTGGGACAGGGGATGCCAGAGAGGACCATTAAGCAGTCACTCAGACATCAAGGGCATCTCTCTGCCTGGTGCAGCTGAGGGATCTCAGTTTTGTGAGATGCCAAAGAAATAACTTCTTAACTTCTAACTGTGGAATTTCTGGGCTGTGAAAAAGACAACAGCAAAGTGAACCATAACCCCTGTGAGATCTGTTCCTGCATCCCTGGCATGTGTCCAGCAGTGCAGGATATCTGCACCTAATAACACAGCCAGCTGGGTACCATTTCTGCCAAGAAAGCTTAAAGAACAAACAAACAAACAAATTACTGGGCACTGTATCATCAACTTTAGCTTAGTGATGAGGGGAGCAAGCTGCTCAAACCAGGGATCAGACGTGTCAAGGAGAGCCCGGCCCCACAGGAGGCCGACGATCCAAACAAACCACGAACACTCTTGGCAGCAGCTACTGAGAAAGCATGAAGGCATTGGGAAATTGGGAACCTGAAACCAGCCAGTCAGGTCACCTATGCTGGTTTTCCTGCTGGAGCCAGAGGAAAATGGTCCTCAGCCAACCAAGCAGTGAGGGCTGCACTCTCCCATGGAAAACAGACAAGCCTGGGTTGCCAGGTTTTAGTAGATACGTCCCACTCTTCTCTGTCAACATCCTGGATGTCTTCTCAAGCACAGGACAGACAGGTGGCCAAAGCTCTGTCACGGCCAGAGACGAGCTCACAGACATCTCCCATGTCATGATGTCACCAGGAGACCCGGCCTGGTTTGGATAGGACACCCAAAAGAGGCTCTGCACGGTGGGTGGAGCAGGAGTCGCCCAACGAAGCGTTGTCAGCTCACAGCTTGTTCCTGTAAGGGGATTCCTCCTTCCTGTAAGGAGGTGACTTACATCCCAATCTCAGCCATAGATGGTCTGTGATACACAGTGAAACACTGAGCATTTCAGCAATTAATGAAGAATCTACTACACTTTTCTCTATGTTATCAAGTAATTCAACAAAGTTTCATCCATGAAATATGAACTTATATGTTTCCCTGTTATCCTTCTGTTCAAACTACTTTCATAATTCCATGTTCTCAGTTACAAAATTACTCCTTATTTGGCAATCTTCCACAATAAAAATCTGTATAGGCAAAAGGTAATAACAGTACCACTAAGGCAGCTGAAATTTAGTTGCCTTTGTTACAGTGCCCTGACGAAAACTGAATCGATGCAATAGCATTTGGGCTCCTATCCAGTTCCCCTGCAACAATTCCATGTTGCAGGAACTACCACATGGAAATGATTTAAAACTACAATTTAGGCTTCCTTTTAGACCACTTTAAATATTTATATATATATTTATAAACATGTATTATTTTTGTGTATTTATATTAACATAAATAAAATTCACCATTCATACGGTAAAATGTTTAGTATAGACTGCTAAAATAACAATTTCATACCCAATATAAGACACTTACTAAAAAAGTCAAATTTTGTTATCGGAAACTTATTCAAGACTTTAATGGAATAGTTGAACAAGGTCAAACACAACAGCATTTCGTTGGTAGCCTCTAATTTCTAACATTTAGTAGAATGGACACTATTTTTCTATACCTATTTATAAATATTCTAGAATTAATTCTAAATTTTGTTTCACTTCTTCCTAAATAGTATTTAGACTCTATAATATTAAAGTCTAATAATAGGGTATAATAAATACCCTAATAGTCTAATAGGGTATAATAAATACCTTATTAATAAGTGGGGTCAGTTACATAGATTTACATTTTACTTTTTGTCAAACCTTACCGTGCCATATACTTAAATGCCAAATAAAGTAGAACAAAAGATCAGTCTAGTTCTCATTCCCACATTTGCAGCATATCTGTTTTCAAACAGTACTCTAAGTTCTAGTATGAGTGAATGTCAACAGTTCCTTTGTCTCATAAATATTCTCTCAGCACCCCTGTGTTTGCAGCATACCTTGAACGGTTCTAAGGCAACTGCTGATGCCTTACTAAGAATGAATTCATGTTCATTTGTTACTCATTAGAATGATTTTTTTAAATAGAAAGGTTTCTCCAGTATCGAGATGGCCGTGCAAACTGTTTTACCACAGCTGGCTGAGAAGTACATTTTTGCGGTTTTGCAAACTGATTCCTTTTTGTGAAAGTTTTCAAAAAAACAAGCAAAATGAGATCCCAGACATCTGAATCACCAGACAGTCAAAAGGAATTATGCATATGTTTAAGTATTTGACTTCCTAAAGCAAAAATATGGCACGCCAGTGAGCCCTTTGTGTGTGCAGTTGGGAGCAGCTCATTCCAGGCTGCAACAGGCAAAGGATTCCCATCAGAGCCTGGTCCTTCATTCAAGCCCACCTGGAAGTCAAATTTTTAAGCAGAACAACAATTTAAAACAAAAAACATCTTCTCCTTCTGGAGCAGGGACACTGACCTTATAAATATCTGAAATTCTTCCACTGCCTGTGAACAAAAATGGACTGCAGGCAGTCATGATCATATGTCACTCTGTCAAAACATTCTTACTCCTTGGCTACTTTTTGGAAAAGTTGTTTGCTGTCAATCAAGTGACAAGTTCTGCTTATAATAATGGTGATGACATCAGACTTGTAGAAGAGAAGGTTAGTATGGGGAGTCTAAATATATAAACCAGAAGGTCATGGGACACATCCAGTGTCAGTTGAAGTCGGTGGCCTCCATCCAGTTTGATCAAAACTGGACTGATCCATGCAGGATGGAGAGGTTTATATACTTTACATATTTATTTATTTTCCCCATAACCAGTATGGCTTGCAGCCTAGCATTTTTTTAAGGTGACCTGGATCTTTGATTTGTCTGCCAAGAAAAGGTGATTGTCCCTATTTTTATTTTTAGGTGGCCATTTATAGCCAGCCATGTTCAGTCTTTCCAGAGTGGGACTGGCCCTGTGGAGGTACCGGGCAGGAACTGCTGCAGAGAGCACTGGGGGCTCTGCCCACGCCTGCTTTTGTCAGTTGGTGCTGTTTACAGAGGCTCTGGGCAAGAGGCCAGCTCGTGTGCTAAGCCTCAGGTTGGACACAATGGTGGGGAGAGCACGGAGGGCATAAAGCACAGGTCAGCAGCTTTCCTGGCGGGCAGCAAATGACTAAATTTCATTTGTCTGAAATGGGAATTTCGTTGTCCAGGGCTGCAGGACAAAAGGACTGCTCTCACCCTGACAGCTGGAATGGACGATTTGTGAAATGTATTTTTAGAAGCCCGATTTGCCTACATGTATGCCTGCATTGTCAAACATGCAGGCAGCAGGAGTGGGTCAGGCTGTGGCCACGAGGGCTGTGACACACTGTACAGACTGTACAGCACAGCCCAGCCAGGGCTGCGTGCTCACTGCTGCTCAACTGCACCTGCACACACAGCCCAAACACCAGGCCACACTGCTGCTGCTCATCCTGCACTTCAACAGCTCTCACTACAGCATCCACAGTAATTACTGACCACAAAGGGAAAATCACTGCTGATACAATAGGACATTAGTGGTCAAGTCTGTTTTCCAAAATCACCGTGGTTTTCCCCACATTTCCTTTTCCTAAACGTATCTCTGTCTGGTTAACAGAAACAACCTCCTGTGAATTAGGTTTTTCCTTTAACACCCTCTTTAGGGATTATATTACTAACGTTCGTCCTCCTAATCTTATCCCACACCTTGCTGACAGGCATATCCTTATTAACATCTGCCCATGGCTATTGTGCCAGTGCTGCTTTTTTCCCAAGCTAATGATTTCTTCCTCCTACAGCCCATGACATTGAGTTGCACTCATAATACATTTCAAAGCTGATTTCCTCTTTTTTTAAACAACATTGTTACACTTTTTGTTTAAACTGTGTACTGATTTCCTTCCTATTCAAGGGAGGTCTTGGAAAGCACTTTTCACATATATGTAACATCAAGGGGGAAAACATAAACATAACTGAATACATCTATTCTATGCTGATCTACATAGGACTAAATAAAATAGTTAAGTATACTTTTGATAGTATATCTATCAAAAGAGGATTCACAAAAATAAAAAATTACTCAGTATAAATATTGCATTGTAATACCTCAGAAAAATAATTTTAATGTACACTGTCACAATAGATACCTGCACCACATATTTTCTAGCCCTTGAGAGTTTTCTCTTTATTCTGTATTGGTTATTATGCACTCTGTTGAGTTGCATGTTTTCATGCCTTGTTTATATCAGGAAGTGTGAACTTCCTATTTATTCCACAGTCTATCTAAAATTCCTGCCATCTGGTAAGACATATTAACTTTAAGGCTACGATTCTTACAAGTCCTTTGTACCTTTATGCTCTCAATCTATAAATTTAATCTGCAGTAAATTTCAAATGAAATGTCTGATCATTAGAGATAGTTATGTGCTAAAAGTTGTTATACAGCACTGTAAAAAAAAAAAACCCTATAACAATATGTAAATAAATCCAGGGAGTCAAAATAAAAAATATGACTATTGTGTGTAACTCCACTGTCAGAGTTGACAGAACCAATTTCTGCACACTCCACTGAATACAATTAAATCAGTAGGATAACAAGATAGGAGTATATTGTGTATTTGCATACCTCCAGATAGTGTGAAAGAACACGTTGGTGTATTGAACTGTAAGACACAGTCTGTAGAACAGATTTCTGCCTGTGAATACAGGGCACTTTAGTCAACATGGCTCTTGTAGTTTTGGGATGTCTTGGTAAAAGTGCACGTTGGTAAAACAGGGTATGGTTAAAAGAGTTGTGGTGGTGGCCTTCAGCTCCTGCAGCTACACTTGCCAGCTGTTCCCCAGGACAGAGGGGCTGTGTCCTGTAGGCAGCACAACACTCTTCAGATGGCCAGGAACTGCAGGGGACGTGGCTTGGAGAGGAGAGGGGCCCTGGAGAGCAGAACAGGCAACAAGAGCTCAGCAGAGCCCAGGCTTGTTCTGGGCCAGGCCAGGAGGGGACAGGCAGCAAACCCAAGTGACAGTGCAGTGTTTGCCTCAGGAGCTGCTGGGGCTGTGTCCTGCAGCAGGCCTGGCACTGCTCAGACTGACACAGCCCCAGCACTGCACCAACACTGCAGCTCCTCAAGAGCTGCTCCAGCTGGGCACCCTGCTCCCCACGGCCAGGCTAAGCACCCCTAAATTACGTATCTGTTTGTGTGTGTTATCTCCCTCTGCATTCCTGAACAAAAACTGAAAGCAAAACAACACTAAACCAATAAAACAGGAGGTATTTTGCGTTTGTTTAGATTACTTTTAGGTCTTGTCTCAATATCTGTTCTGGAAAGAAGGAAAATTCATCCCAGTATTTTATTTTCTCTTTCCCTTCCTCTTCAGCTTCTTTTGACTTCCTTTACACTAGGTTTTTCCATTTCATAGCTATACCTTCTTCCAAACAGAACCTTGTTGAAACCTCATCAGTCTTTTTATCTTTTTTTTTTTTTTTTAAATCAATGTTTCACCACCCATTTAGTTAAAAGCAGAAAAAAAAAGTAAAAAATTACCATCTCCAGCCCATTATTGTACTTCTCCAGCACAAAGAATACTCAACACCTCTCTCTCTCTTGAAGGAGCCAACAATATGACAGCCTTCTGTTCCCTTGTGTCTTTCCAAGTATTTCCCAGGTATCTCTTAATTTGAGGACTAAATTTACTAGGAAGAGACATGCTTAGTAGACATGCAAGAATCAGAAGAGTTCAGAGGGAAGGCACTGATGAGAAGCCCGGTCTGCCAGCAACCATCTGTTCTGGAGAAGGGAACAAAGCCACAGATTGCTCCTAGGCAGCTCCCCGCAGACGCTACTTGTGGACTATTTCTAGCTTGTGGCTAGAAGGTGTCCAATAAATTGACAATTTCACTTCTTCCCACAGAGTTTTCTGATTAGCAGCACTGAAATTACTGTTATTTTCCCTTAATGAGTATCATTTCCAAGTGTGTGGGTTTAGGTTTTTTTGGGGGGGGAACTAGAGCCAGATGATTGGATGCTGAGCCCTGTAGGCAAAATTTTTGCCTATATGTATTTCAACAATTTTTAACTACTCTCCTACTACTACACATTACCTTATTTTCTAACTTTACTAGATATCTCTGTACATTATTAAATGCTTGTTCCATTTAGAACATAAGATTCTAAATAAGTCACGGAAATCACTTTTTACTAAGGAAAACAGGATTAACAGAGACTCGTTCTGTGGAAATAGGATTTGAAAGTACATAATTTTGTACAGCAAACTTTTCTGTATAAAATCTGCATTAAGCCTGAGAAATAATATGAAACCAGTTTAAACTCACATCCTAGACCAGGCCTATTTTTGAATAATTCCTAAAGCTGGTAGCACGGTGACAATTATGTCAGAGGGATCAGTTTGAGATTACGTTTGTGCGTTTTACTTAATTCCCAAATAAATGCATTGACTACCAGTGTTGAATCCTGCAGCTTGTTCAGCAACTGACTTTGGACAGAAAACGAATACAGAATTTTGCAGGTGCCGCCGGCGATCTCCACCTCGAGCAGCTCTCTTGAATCGGGACACTGCATCTAACCCCAAAACAACAGAGTGAGAACCCTCACAATTTTACGCTCATATAAAATATTCACCGATTAATTCAACCCCTTCTCCCTTTTTGTGCCGCCAGGCCGCCCCTCAGGCTCCGTGCCCCGCACCCGGGGCCGGTCAGGGCGCTCCGTGCCCCCTGCTCGGACCCCGCGGTGCCGCCGCTGCGCCCCCTCCGCTCCCCTCCGCTCGCTGCCCGCGGCCGGCGCCGCCCGCCCGCTCCCACCGCCCCTTCCCGCTGTCACTCGCGGCTCCGCCCGCCCCTCGCCGGCCCCTCCCC
>WAAE01007444.1:126188-140213 GCA_013400495.1 Nicator chloris | reverse complement strand
GGCGCCGGCCGGAGCTCCCCGGGCAGCGGCGCCGCCCAAAGCCCGGCCGGGCTCGGGGCCCCCGGGTCCCTCCGCGCCCCCAGCCCCGGGGCCTGCGGGCAGCAGCGTCCCCGGCCGCTGCAGGGGCTGCGTGCAGATTGTTCACCTGATGCGAGCTGTAAGTGCCGCTTGTTGTTGCCGAGCCTTATGTTGTGTGCATATGGTAGCTGCCAGCAGAAGATGATAACGCATTTGGGGCTGTAGCTTAAAACTTTACTAATGTTCCCTTGCTTCTCCCTGCTTGAGGGGTTTTATTCGTTTGGGTGGAGAGGAAAAGGTAGAGGTACGTATTTGTTGGGTGAATGTCGGCTTAGGAACTTGAAAGCAGTCAGGTCTGATTTGTTTGTTTTATATGAGATTATAAACCCTGTTACTGGTATAAATTGGCCATTATTATTATCATTACTGTTTTTATAGAGGCACAGATGTCTGGGTGTTGTGAAGAGCGGCCGTACCTCGGTGGTGTGTAGCTGCAATAAACTTGGTGTTACAGAGTGGCCCATGCGGTGCCTTTGGAGCACACGCAGCTGGCACAAGGCTGAGGCTTGGCTCCCAAAATGGCACTGCATCTGTAACTGCCGGGGTGGCTGTTGGACAATCTCAAATCTACAGCTTGTGGATTTTAAGGCTATTGTTGCTGAACGTTTCTTTTTCCTCAGCCCAGTGCTGTCGGCAAAGAGGTAGTGGTGCTCTTGAGGAACTGTTTTTGTTTTCTGTGGGCACAGGGCTGAAGCTCCCCTTCCCTCACCTCTCCGAGGTATGTGGTATGTGTTGTGTGGCTCCTGGCCACATGAAGGTTTTGGTATGCAGCTCATGGGATCAGCAGTGTTGGCCCATTTTGGTACGTGCACAGGTGCTGTTTGTGTATCATGGGTACCAACATGATTTTGCACTTGGCTCGAGTCTTCTACCAGGCAGTGTTTCTACAGAAGACAAAGCTGGACCCGTCTGTAAAGAATGGTGAGTTTTCAGAGTTCAAGACTTGCAGAAGATTCTTCTTCCTTCCTGTATTTTCTGTTCTCTCCTTCCCAGCAGAACTTTCTAAGTATTTAAGCTGTGGTTGCGGTGAAGGTGTGTTTCAGGTGAATGTACGTGTTCCTGGTGCTTGGAGGAACCTGGCTGGAAGCAGCTCAGAGCCACTGCTTTCCATGTATCTTGTGGTGCTGGTTCCTCGGTCGGTCTAAGGCAGGAATGCTTCCGCTGGCCTTTCTCACTCTGCATCAGGAGTTACTCAGGGTGGGTAGGAAACTAGAAATAATGCGTACGGGGAATATTTTTCTAGTTGAAAGTCTGTTCTTAGAGTCTGAAATTCGGCTAGCAGGTAAACAATCCCTCATAAAATGTAGTAAGGCAAATACATGCTACTGACGTTTAAAAGTGAAGTCTAGGTTTCTTCTGCTTCTTGGGTGTCAGCTTGGATTTGGTCACAGGCATCTTATTTTTCTGAGGGTATGCTGTCTCTAGCTTGAGATCTTTATTCCCCTCTTCTTCCCACTATTTATTATTTTTCAACACCCCTTCTCCCCAGCATACAAATGACGGCTGGTTTTTCTTTGCAGCAAAACAATTGGATTTTTCTGTCCTAAGTAAGCTTTTCTTTAAACCTGACACTGACAGTCATTTTAAGTGCTGCCTTTGCCTTACTCAAAACAGGGTTATGTCAAAAGAAATTGTGCTGCTGCTTTTGTTTATGTGGTAGTACTGTAATAGGAAAAGACTTGTTCTTGGTACAATGAATGCTGGTACACCAGAAATCCTGCTAATGATAGTGATTAATGGGTGCTGCTCAAAATAGCTATCACTGCTGGTATGACTAATTGTGCTGTATGAAAAGAGCTCCTTTATTCCCAGTAATCTCAAGGTGTTTCTAGAGTTTTAGAGAAGTGTCTGATCAGTGCAGACAGATAACTGCACAGGGAGATACAGAACTTGCTGGAGTGTGGCAACTCTCGGGAGCTGGCTGCAGAACCAGTTGGGGCTGAGAATGAGTATTTTCTTGTGACTGTAGGTAGATAGAATATTACTGGAATTGGATGTTAGCCAATGCAACACCCTACGTGTTACAAACAATGCCAGGGTATTGTTAGTAGCTACAGAAGGGGTTTATGTCATACATGAAAGATGACATTTCCAGCAGCATGGGTAACCTCATCACAGGCCACTGTGCTGGGGCTGGCTCCGAGGGCAACTGGTGCTGCTGCGCTTGACAAAAATCTGTGTTGTGATTGCTCTGCTCCTCCTAGAGCTTGGTGATGTGTCTGGATGACCTTCCCAGGCCTTTGGGCAACAAGGGATGGGGACATGCTGCAGTCCAATGTACCTGGGCCATGGTGCATTCCATGTTCTGTTTGGATTTTGTATGTGCTGGGAACTTAATGAGGACTGTGGATCTAAACCATAGGAGGTCCTGTGTCTTGATACCTGTAAAATTTGAAATTCTGGTTTGTAGGATGAAAAAATATTTTGAAAATTAAGTAGAATATGTTAAAGATGGGTTCCAGACTCACTAAGAAGAAGCCTGAAGATGTGTTTGTTGCATCTCTGGCTTTGTGTTTCTTCTCTTCTGCTGTTTATGTACCTCAAGACAATTTTACATAAGGAGCTGTTTAGACATTTGTCCTTTCAGGCATCAAAGAAACCCTTAAGAGGTATGTGGGGGAATAGGACATATTCCATTCACAAATTCTACTTTGCAGATTAATTGCCAAATTGGTCTGATAGGATTCCAGTCTTGTAGCATTATGTGGATAAACTGGTTTAGTTTAGTCCTTGAATTTTGTTGAAATGGTGATTAAAACAAGGAGAAAAAAAAATTTTTTTTTTAAATGAATCTTCAAAATTATAATTTTGAGGGTAATGAGGTATGTTTCACTCTCAAGAGCTCTAGTGTGACAAGATAAATTGTTTTGAGAACTGTGGTCTTGGAATATCAATCTTGTCTTACCCTGCTGTAATTAATGAATTAGTGTGTTGGTTACTTAAGATGAATTTTGGGGAATTGATCTGTGTGATTCTGTTAAGGTCACAAGCTTTGCATGAGGCAAACCACCTTCCAGGGATTCAGGCTTTGGAGTCAGACAAAAAGGAGTGAGTGTGTGTGAGAAAAAGAAGAATAGAAGGTTTAGAAATGCTGGTCAAGCTTTGAAGAATGACAGAAAAGGGCTGAAAAGGACTCCAGGTACAGCTGGGGGAGTCCTGGGATGTCTGTGGGTGTATGGGTGGGTTTGAGGTGGGAGTAGCTGAGGCTTTGTGAGGCTTTCAGGCATCTTTGAGAGGCTGTGCAGCACGTCAGGCATTTTCCCAGCTGTGATACTGCATTCCATCGATGGCAAATTGGCTTCAGTCTGGTGATAACATACGGCAGCTTATCCAACTCAGGTTGGAAGTGTGATATTCTAGGACTTGGCTTTGAAGAACCATTTGCACTAAGGAAATAAATATTCTTCCTTCTAAGGAAAGCCTGCGTAGGAGAACATGATGGCACTGGTAGATAGAATTTTTGCTGTATTAGCTAAAAAACAAACCAAAAACTTTCAAAAAAAATTTTGCTGTAGAGTAACTGTCTGTGTTTGACTGTTAGGGTCACATGAGACAAATAATGCCTTAGGAAACATCTTTATAATACCTCCCTAAATTGGGACCAATTCCTGCTTATGTTTTTAGTAGAATTTTCTCCCTGAAATATCTGATGAGTATTTTCTGGTTTAGGCTAGCTAGATTTTCATTGTTCCTTCTTCGTGGTCTTTTGTTGCTGGCTTTCGTAACAGTTTTCTGCTTTTTCAAGGGTTTGGGAGTTTGGGGTCAACAGGACTCTGTTTTGGTTTATTGAGTCATGTTACAGTGGGGTCATTGTCAGGCATTAACATTTTCTGATAATTATTTCAGTACAACAGCATTGCAAAGCACAGATTCTTTGGAAAATTTCAACAGGAAAATTCTTCCACCACCCTGTCAGTCACTCCTCTAATGTTGAGATACTCTATTTTTGTTCTTTCCTGATACTACCTATGTGCTGGTTAGAATGCTGTAAGGGAACATGTCAACTGGCTGTTCAGTAACAATATTTTAGGTGTGACTCTTGTTTAGTTGTGCACTCAAAGTTGACATTTAAATGGTACTGTCCAATTATAGAAAATTCCTCGGACTCTGTGTTGTGTACTCTAATCCGGGGACAGAGTAAATCTCCTCAACTGAAACAGCTTCTGAATATAAGAGAACGTTTGTTTCCCTTGATAGAAGTAATAATATTGAACTTTGTTTCTTTAATGCTTTATTTTAACACATTTTGGGAACTCTGAAGCAGTGTATAGAATGAGTTGTAGAGGAGAGAGGGTAGGGGAAGAGCAGAAAGAAGGGACCGTGGTTGACCTTTTTTCCATTTCTCCACAGGCATCTCTAGTGTGACTCATTCATGTGAGGGTTGTCTACCAATGAAATATCTCTGATCCTGTCAGTAACTGAGTGTCTTTAGTTTCCCAAGTAGATTGCCTGACTGTCATAATTGGTATATTTGTGAGTTTTTGGATGATGTTGGGAATTCCTCTAGATTTACTGGGGTAAAATTAGATCCTTTGAAGTGTGTTCACATGATTTGTCTCATACCAGGATATTCAGGGCAATGTTCCGAGGTATTTTTTAATGAAAGTTGAACTTCCTGCTCTTCTGTACATATTACAGAAGTTGGCTGTGTACCTGGGAACACTTTGAGTCCAAGCACAAGAACTTCCCTGGAGGAAGATAAAGCACCTGAATGTCTGCAGTTCACATTCCAGGAAAATCTGGAGATCTTTTCCTAAGAGTCTAAGTACAAGGTAATATTTTGAAAAGTTCCTTAAAAATATTTGAAGCTGGCAATCTCCTCCTGAAGAAACCAGATATTCTTTTTACATGGTCATGTGAACAAAAATGCAGAAAAGCAGAGAGAGCTGTAGTGCCTGGGGAGGACACACAGAAACACTCCTCTTCTTGAAAGACTCTTCTTGTGTCTGCATCCTCGCAGGTGCAGTGAAAGACTGGGGAATCACAGGGGAAGGATCACAGTGGGTAAATGTAATTCTATGCCAGACTCCAAAAGAGTTGAGGAACATAACCTCTTTCTGGTGAATATTTCAAAATGCTTCTCAGAATGTTATTTGCAAGTCTTGCACCAGATGGTATTGTATTATGTGGAAGGAGGAAGAATACGAGGAGGAAGAGGGTACCTAAAAATGCTATTTTTCCAGTTCTGTATGTTCTTCTTCAGAGGAACATCAGTGTAGGATGTTTGTCATCTGCAAACGCTCAGAAGAAACAGTGTTTGTCAAATGCAGGTAAAAATGGGTGCAGGTGTTCATCATTTGTTAGAGGCCCCTGTGTTTTGTGAAGGATGGAAAGATCCTGAGGAGAGAAGATACTTGGTGGGAGGGGAGAGTAGCAATACTGCTTGTGTTGAGTGGTCTGCAGTTCTTGGTCCAAGCAGGAGTGAGGGCCAGGTGGTGCTGAATGGCTTTAACTAAAACTGTGCAAAGACATTGTTACAGAATCCTGCCTCATCAGTGCATGTGTCTGGGCTTCAGAATAGACTTTATTTAGCCTCTAACCAAAGATATAGTTAGGTGTTTGTGGTTTTTCAGCTGAGCAAGACAGCTTGCAAATATTTAAATAATAAGGTAATAAGATCAACCCTTTTTGCTGTATGAGATGAGCATTTGCAAGCAAGTGATGCAATCAAAAACTTTAATATGATGATGAAAAATAAGTCTTCTGCTAAATATGCATGTATTCTTTAGGAAAAACTAAAACCTTTCATTTATTAAATAAACAAAAGAGAATGAAGAAACTTGGTAATGATCAGAATTTTGTTTTACTGGGTTCAGTGGTGAGTGGTGCAGATGAAGCCAAGACTGCTGTTGTTGGCAGGAGAGCAGAGGTGTGAGGGGGTGCTTGGCCATTCTTTATGTTCAGAGAGCAAACTGGGCATGCTTTGGTTACTCACAGTGCAGTACAAATAAATTGTCCTTCCACCAATGTGAGTAGATGCACATCTTCTGATAAAAACAAGATTAAGTCTTTGGTAGGGTTACACTTGCTTAGGCTGTTTTTGAAGAGAAGCTGCTGAAGTTTATGTATAGAAGAGCAGGATAGGTCAGCTAAAAATTAAATTTCCTAAAATAATGCAAGTGTACGTGAACTTCTAATTCTGTGGCTTATTTTTGTTTCATGCTGATGAAAATTGTATGGAGTCCTGGAAGGAAATGCCAGTTATTAGAACCAAACCCTGAAAAACAACACGTTATAGCAAGATTCTGCTTTTGGGAATATGCTTGGTTCTGTATTAAAATGTTGGAAAAGTCCTTACTCAAAAGAGTCTGTCTGTCTTGTATTGCTTTCAGGAGAATGAAAATGGTTTTTTTTGAGCAATCCTATTACATCTCATAATAAACTTCTTTGTGTAAGCACTGCCATAATTTCCAGGGCAGCAGATTGTGATGTTGAATTCACCACTTTGACCTCATTCTAGGCCCAAAGAGGAGCAAACATTGTAAAGTTTTAGGCAGGTATTACAAAATAACTTTGATAATTAGATAATTAGCAAATTATATAAAATTTGTCCATGAATTTAACGCCGACTTGTTCACACCTTCTTCTTAGCAAAGATATTCTACAGATTCAGGTTCTCAACCCTAATTTAAATGTTGTCTTTCACATAAATGACTATTTCAGTTTTAAGACCAAGTGCTGGGTTGTGGGACAGAGTATGGTCTGGTTTGGCAGTCTCTGGTCAAGTGCACTTAGAGCTTTTTCCGTGTGGAAAAGTGGTACATCTGACCTGTGCTATTTTGAAGTAAATCTGTTGCTTGGTTTAGTGGTTAGAAAAGTTCCTTGACTGGTCAAGTGAATCCATTGCTCTGCAGATGTTTCTGGATATGAAGTCTGTTGAAAACCACTAATGATACATTTTTTTGTTTTTGTATAGGAATGTTACATTTTTGTGGTAATGAATTGGTATGATAGATTAAATCTGTAGTTGACACACAAGATTTAGGGAAATGTTTTTTGGGTAAAGTGCGTTTTCTTCCTTTGAAAATGCAGCAGGAAAAGAGCTTGTTTGGGTTTGGTTTGGTTTTTTTTCCCAATCTTAGTTTCTGGAATGGTTGGGTTGTAGGAGGTTTGATTGGGATTGTCTGATGCAGTCAGACAAATGAATAACAGACCATGGTTTGCTCTGTCCTTGTGCTTCTGCTGAACATGGGTGAGAAGAGGAGAGCTCTTCTGTGTGTGCCCTCCTCTTCCATATGACAGTGATCATCAGGTCCCTGTCAGATCCCAGGACCCCATTCAGACGTCAGGAGGTGCCAGATGGTTGCTGTGTATTTGGGGACATTTCTGAAGGGTGTCCTTTGGTCAGATGTGTTAGCTGAACACGGTGTGGGAATGGCTGTGGCTCAGGGTAGCAGAGGGCAGGGCTGAGGAGCTCCTCTGGCTTTAAAGGCACAATCTGTAAGTTTAATTTGTTAAACAGCTACACAGTTTGTTGCTTGGGCAATGGATGAGGGTGGTTGTGACAATTTGCAGTGATTTTTAAATTAAGGTTCTCAAGTCAGTTTCTGAGGACACGTCTGTAAGTTGGCATGTTGCTGTTCTTCAGGTTGCTCTATCCCTACCCTCTTACTCATTATTCCCTTACACTTAGGGGGATTATTGATGGAAATATGATTATGATAGAAATGTCTGTCTAGACTGCCTTCTCTTGTGTTTCAGTATCTTTTGCTGTGTTTCACTTGAAAGGCCTTCATGGCCCTTAACTTTGTGCAGTGTGAGAGATGAAGACTATTGCTGGTTTTATATGACTGCCAACGTTTGGCTTAATGTTGTAGTTGGTTCTTTTTCCTGAGACATTCACATTTTTATGGGCTTTTTTGCAGCTTCACATTGCAGCCAGTGGGTGCTTTTCTCTGCCTGATGTAATATGTTGGTACTGGTATTTTAAGTCGTGTTCTGAAGCAGGAGAAAATTACGTATTTCAGTCAGTTGCTTTCTGCTAAAAAGTTGTATCTGTATTTTGTTCTGAAGTTGTTGTAGGGCAGATGAGGCAGCTTCTTTCCAAAAATTCTTGTGGTTACAGGGGGTAATAGATTGTGTCTCCTTTTATATGCTATTTGATGTATTCTGATCCGGAGCATGAGTTCTCTTCTCTGCTGTGTTGATTTTATTTTGCTGCACGTGAAATGAATGACCAAGAAAAACAAGGGTAAGTATAATTTATGAAGTTTTCTGCACAACATAATAATGCTCCTTTTCCTTTTAATGTAAAGCTTTGTAAGTGAGCCAGTCTTCATAATCACGAGTGTTCCTAGGAAGGTGTGCTGTGTTTTGATTCAGATGTTCAGTGTGTTGAAGAATAAATTATAATATGAATGCAGGGCATCTTGCATGCTGTATCCATGCTAAATATTTTTCTCCAAAATGAATTCTAATGTGAGCAGAGTTAAACTGGTATAATTTGGAACAGTAGACTTGAGGCAAAAATCCAAGTAGTTGTGTGGGAATATTGATTATTGTGCTCAGTAGCATTTGAAAATCCTTATCATGCCTCAAAGCACTGTTGCCTTAGTGGACTTAAAATCCCTTATTTAGCTGTTGCTAAGGATTTGTGTTTAGGGTTTTTAAAAAATTTCTTCTTTTACATCACACCGTTGACCTAAGTGCTGTGGTTCATTGACTTTCCCTGACCTTACACTGTCACAGGCAGGTAGTGTTTTGGCCAAAGGATGGTGGGTTTCTGTCTGAAACACTCCAAACCTGGTGATCTCAGAGGACCCACTTAATATACTCTGAAAAAAAGCAAGGAATGGTAACAGAGGGAAACACTCGACAAATGGACTTATATCTATCAGTGTGTGTCCTCAGGTGTAAGATGCCTTTGTCTTAACTGTTGGATATTCCAGCACAGCAGGTCAGATGTTGTGTACCTCTTTGGTAAGAACCAGCATTTAAAGGACTAATACCTCAAAAGTGATGCTTTGTAGTTGATGTGAAGGCAAGAGCTGGTTTTTGTTTTCACTGGTGAAATGACTTTTTTCCTAAAGCTGCTGCTTCATGTTCTTCCTTATGGAAAATCCTGCTTCATCCTGGACTGGTGGTGAGCTGCAGGTTGTGTGGCAGGTACTTGTGGCTTACTTGCACTTACACTGCAATGCCTCACCTTTTTTTGTTTCCTTTTCTTTGTTCAAAGTGTTGGGTTTTGTTAAATATGAGAAGTCTGTAGTAAGAAACATAGGAAAGCAACTGCTCATAGTCATGAACTCAATAAGTAATTGAGACTATTCAATGTAATCTTTTAGAATTACAAATATTAGGTAAAAAACCCTTTCCTTTATGAATAACAAGCTTAAATCTGTCACTTTTCTCAAGGGCATGTAGTGATATGATAAGGGAGAATGGCCTTTGCTGAGGAAGAGTAGATTTAGATTAAATATTAGTAGGAAATTATCCCCTGTGAGGGTGCTGAGGCCCTGGCACAGGGTGCCCAGAGAAGCTGTGGCTGCCCCATCCCTGGAAATGTCCAAGGCCAGGTTGGATGAGCCCTTGGAATAACCAAGGGTAACTGGGGTAGTGGAAGGTGTCCTTACCCAAGGCAGGGGTAGGGCGAGATGGGCTTTAAGGTTCTTCCAACCCAAACCATTCTGTGAATTCAGGTTAAGATAAGTCAGGTATTTACAACATTGGTATGTGGTAAAAACCTCAATGCCAGAAGATTTTTTCATTGATGCTTTTTCTTGAGTAGTTATCTTCTAGGTGCTTACTAGTAGAAGTTGCTTAATATAACATGGAAGTAGTTTTTATTAGTAGTAAGTGTCAGTTCTGACTAATAAAAATCTGTTGTTTTGACCAAAGTGTGGACAAAGAAATGACTCCTAAACAGAATGTGTGTTTCAGCCTCAGAGGCAAAGAAGTGCCAGCAGAATCACCTGGAAAATATGGGAAGCAGTCCATGGAATAATTTTCTGTTTCAGACAGAGAATAAAACATTAGCTGTAAGGGGAGCTGAGGTTCCATTCTACAAGTGACTCTACTATTTAAAGTGATTTGCTGATAGGCATGCAGCAACTCAGAAAGCAGCTGGATGCCTCTCTAATAGCATTTGAGAGCCCTAAAATAATAGTTTCGTCTTAATTTTGAATATTGTTATATTGATATGCTGTAAAAAACCCATCAGTTTCATTGCCAGGCACAGAATCATCTCATTTTTTATGCTGCTGAATCCAGTCATTCTCCTTTCCCCCTGTGATTATTTTTGTTCTTACTTTTAGTTTTACTTTTTTTTCCCTGCTTTAGGCTTTAATTCCTATATAAAACTCTCCTGATTGTATGTGTTACACAGTGAGGATTGGAATGTTAGCTGAAAGATGGGGAGAGGAGTCTGCGGTGCTGAAAATGCAAAAGATTTCCTGTTGTTGTTACTCAGTTTGGTGAGAGTTGGTGTCCCTGAGGCAGCTAAGGCACTGCTTCAACTCTCCTTGCTTCATGTAAATGCACAAGTGGTGGCAGAGGATAAAACCCCTTGATGTATCCAATAATACTCTGATTGTGGTTAGTCCCAGTCCTGTCTTTAGAACACATTGTTCCTAATAAAATAAATACACAAAGTATGGTATGGCCTGCTCCAGCTGCACAGTGTTACTGGATGTTTTTAAGGAAGGTAATTATTTATTTCTAGACTTGAAATTTTGAGAAAATGTCTCACTGAAATTGGACTCCCTCGGTAGGGAGAACATACATTGTGTAGTGTGCACGTAACAGGCATTGTTAGGTACATGCAGGAAATCCATATTTTGTATTGCTGTGGGTAAAACCAAGTCTGTAAATACCTCAGTGTGTAGTAGAGATGCTTGTCTAACACTGTGGGGTTTAAGCTGGCTGGACTTAATCTAAAAGTAAGGAAAAGAAATTGAAAATAGACCAGTGTTGCTGAATTGGAAGCAAGAAAGCAGGATATGTTTTTAGTGTTCAAAATTTGCAGGAAACTACAAACTTCATGTTATAATAGAAATGCAGAAAATAAATGTGGCATCCCTGTGTTTATGCATCATAGTGTTCCCTGAGAGGTTTCTACAGATACATCTTGTGGACTTATGCAGAATATAGATATTGTAATTGCCTAACAGAATAATTCTAAAAGCAGAGCAAAATCCTTACAGAGCTGTATAAGGAAGGAGTATTGGTAGAGTAGGAACACAGTTGGCTATTTTTTCCCATCTAGCGCTGTGGGGAACAGGAGTGGGTGGAAATCCTCCTGCAGAAGCATTTGCTGTTTTGTTTGGTTGTGCTGTAGCCATTGGCACTTTCTGCTGCCATCAGTAATTCAGAGGCACAGGACACACAAATTCAGGTTTTTGTCAGAGCCTGCCTAATGGGGAAAAAATGTGGAAGACGGGGCATTATCATTAAATAGAGAATATAATAAAGAACTGCAGTGGAAGTTCAAGCCTTAGATGTCAAGGTCTAGCAGCAGGGTTCTTCCCAACCACTTCGTTGTTCCCTGGGCTCTGTTATTGTGCTGCTTATCTTAAAGCAAATGCAATGAGAAATTTTTTCCTAAATAGTAATTTCATTTACCTTCTCCAGAGCCACTGTGGAAGTTGTTGTTTCCATAATACTGATTAGAGAAGAGCGTGGGCATTGAGTTTTATCCCAAATCAGGAGGGCTGAGGTATAACTGCTGTGTGATGGTTCCACTGGGGCTGGAGGGACATGGAAGTAGTGAGTGTGTGGGAATGCCTTATCTGAGATCTGTGTTCAGATAGAAGATTCCTGCTGTGTTTCTTGAGGGGAGTGGATCTGCAGTGCCCTCCCACAGGCTCCGGGCTGCCCTGGCAGGGAAGTTGTGTGAGCTCAGCCAGGTGTGCCGGGGAAGTGGCAGGTAGCAGTCACAAGGCCCAGTGGCCGATGCAGTGTTTACTAGATCACATCGGTATCCTTGTAGATCATATTACTGTACTTACTAGTTTAAATTGAATTGCTACATTAATTTTTAAGCATTAATTTAATGATATGTTGTTAAATATCAAAGGAAACCATCAGGCACTCTGGTGCTCATTGTGCATTTCACCCTGCTTTGGGATGGACAGCAGTGATAACAGCACTGCTGCCAGCACTCCCTGACTTGCCTGGTGATGCTGGAGTGCTCCAAGTGAAAGGCTTATTTTTCAAAAAATAGTTCTCAGGTTTGCTTTCAGAAATTTTTAAAAATTTGCTAAATTTTCAGTAAGCTTCAAAGCTTTTCATGTGCTCATTAGTAATTGGAATGTTTTCTATAAACGACTGTGTGTTGAAAGGGTTGTTTTGACTTAGCTGAATGTGCATTGCATGGTTTATTGGAAATGAAGGCACAGGTCAGCACGCAGCCCCAGCCTGCATCAATGACTGTGCTCCAGGAGCCCTTTCCCTATGAAGTAATGATTTTCAAATGGTGGTGCTTATGGATTCACTCTGGTACAACTTGGGTTTCATTCTTTACGACTAATGAAGAATATTCTTCGCATAACTAAAACCACCCACAAGCTGATGAAAGATGGAAGTGGAAAGAGTGCTGAAAAGTTAAAGACTTTAATGCTGTCCTCAATGAGGACTTCAAATTGCTTCAGTACCTTTCATAGTAAAGGCAGAGACTGTGGGAAAATCAACTTATATTTACATCAAGAAGCAATATTATATTCTTTAAATTAGGCATTTTATTACTCTGGTGTCCATAAAATGATTAATTCAATATTTTGAAATAGCTGGGTTATTGGACAGTGCTGTTGTGATACTCTTTTTCCGTTTGACTAACAGTATCCTTTTGAAAACATATTTTCACATATTTTCCTAGTGGCATGGTAAATTTTTGTGGCTGTCATTCACTGACATGAGAATCTCAGTGAGGTTTTTTAAGATGTTTCAAGTCCTCATTTTGAGGTGGGGTAGAGAAGTTTTCGAATGTTGACCCTTAAGACTCAATGAAGTTACCATTCAAAATATGGGTTTATAACATCATCTTTTTGCTGAGGGATGGGGCACTCCTGACTTGTATTTCTTTATGTTGACAGTGTAATTTTAACTATTTTTCTTTAAAAGGAAAGAAAGTATTGTTATCCCCCAGGAGTCACCTAGGAATGAATCTCATGGACTGCTCCTGGGTGTGCTGTTCCTGTCATTGCTAACTTTTATTTCATGATACCCAATGGTGGATAAATATGTTAATGAGGTGACAACTTCACAATTCTTCTGTTTTTCAGTCCATTCCAAAATCCAGCTCTGCTACCTTAAAAAGTTCTCACACTTGGTTTTCTCTAGTCTGGTATGTGTTCACTTATCTACTTTTATTCTTAATTGCTGGAGGCTGTCCTCCCACTTACTCTGTTCAATTTGTGTGGAACTGGTAGGAAATTCAAATGATGCCCTGCTGAGAATAGGATGGAAGCTGAAGGAGTGGGAGAGAGGATTGGAACAAACTAATGGTATTTACTAGAACTGCCTGTGCAAACTGGTATGAAACAACCCATATTGATTGTCAAGCACATTGAGAAGGTATATATGTAAAAAAATTAACATACTGTGTCATAACACCTAATGTCATGGTTCAAGGATTATTCCTCTTTCGTAATTTTGTTTCTGTGGTCAAGTTGTCCTGTAACTGATGATGTCTGAAATATAATTTGGAAAGGAATTTTGTGAAGTACTTGTGGCATTTTCTTCGCTGTGAGCATCCTAAGCTGTTTAATTCTCTGATTAATGAAGTCATACGAGTATAGTTGGCCTTGTTTTGAAAGACTTGCTTCTATCTTGGTGTGCTATAAATATTTTGGGGTGTGGGTCCATGGGAATTCCCTTTTTCCCCTCAGTGTCAGTGAGGGTTCCCTAAGGGGCAGGGAGCAGGTGGGCACCTCTGTGCAGGGTGAGCACAGACCCAGCTCAGCAGTGCCCAGCGCTCCCTCCCGCTCCTGGGGTGCTCTGTGGGGCCGAGGT
>WAAE01007444.1:53116-126155 GCA_013400495.1 Nicator chloris | reverse complement strand
CTCGGGGGGGCCGGGCCCCCCCCCCTCCCCGTCCCTGTGGGGCCGAGGTCCCCCCCCCCCCCCCCCCGTCTCTGTGGGGCCGAGGTCCCCCCTCTCTCTGGGTCTGAGGTGTCCCCGTCTCTGGGGCCGATGTCCCCCTCTCTGGGGCTGGCAGAGGTGTGCTCAGAGGGGCTGGCAAAAACCCGGACTTGCTTGTAGCTCTTGGCAGCTCCAAGAGGGCCTGGCCATGTCAGGCTGCAACCTCCAGGCTTGGGATGCATCCTGGAAACTTCTTGTTTTTCAGCACTTCGGAGACAGAAGAACCTTTTTTCATTGCTCTGGGAGCTGTTCTGTATCAAAGTGCTTTTGTGGGAGAATTTGTTCGTGGGTAAACATTTGCCCCAGCAACTGTACAGATCAGGTATAACTGGTAAAAATACGAAAGAGGGTTATGGACAGTGGTCATTAATTAAAAGTGGAGATCTTGACCACTGCCATGGTGGCCTAGATGGGTGTCTGGTCCAGTAGGCCATTTTTCATTGGCTTTGTTTAACAAATGTTACAGAGTTTATGGCAAACAAATGACATATTTTGTCATTGCAAAAACCCAAACAAGTTTCAGCAGTTCTCATGAATAGATGGTGTCAGATGAGATTTGCTTTGTAACAAACCCCTGTAATTTGTAAGACTTTAACTTAATGTCCATAGATAGTCTCTCAAGAATGAATAATTGCTGGAAGTTAATGCTCTGCATTGCAAACTGCCCTGACATGCAGATCTGTTTTAAGGTCTATAGATAAACCTTCCAACAAATTAAGCTGTTACATTGCAGTGGAGTACTGACAGTAGTATTTAATATCTTTTTCAGAGAAAGCTTTAAACCTATATTGTATAAATACATTGTTTCTAATGCTCTTAAAAGTAATGTTAAATTGTCCTCAACAAGAAACATATGGCTATAAATTCTGACATACTCCATGCGCTGTCCTGGCTGTCGGAAGCCAGGAGGATATTTAATGTGGAGGATATTTAATTAAAAAAATTGGGATAAGGGTCGTGAATTGTGTGCTAGAAATAGAAAATAAGATTAGAGGTTATGTTTCAGGCATGGAGCTGTCTCGGGGGGGGGGAACAGAACAAGGTTACTTCAAGGTTTGGAGCCTGGCTGGGGGATGGGAGAAGGGAGGAAATCCAGCAGTGGCTAAAAATGGTGCCTGGGGGAGTTTGTAGTAATACACACAATGGGAATTGCCAGGCTGAGGAATTGCCCTGATGCTGAGCGTTGTGCATTGTAGCCTTCTCCTTGCTGGTGCCAGCTTAGTCATGGGCAGTGCTTGGTACCAGAGGGGGGGGTCCTGGCGCCAGCACAAACAGTCCCGGTGCTGAAAAGGTCATTTTCTCTAAACCTGATACTGGGGAAATGTATTTGGAAGGGGCCTGGCCAAATCCATGGTAGATGCATCAGCTGGTATTGAGACATTGCTTAAATGTATTTGGCATCTTTGCAATGTCTCACGGCGGGCACAACTTTACTGTGTCACTGTTAGAGCAGCAGAAAAGCCCTTTGTCAGTAAAAGTTGCTGGGAAGGAGCGTCAGCATGGCTCAAGTCACCCAAATATCATTTAATTGAATCTTGGTCTTTCATGTTGCTAATAAATTTTAAGTGTAATTGACATATCAGAAGATGCCACTTAAAATTTTAAGTGTTTCGCTCCTGTCTTAGTTTGTGAACAAAATCCAGCTGTTTTAAGGAGTATGGAGAGATGCCATAGCATGTACTTGGTTAGGTGTGGGCTTGGGATCTTCCACTTGTGTGTGTGCCACTGTTGGGACTTGGTGCTTCAGGGGAAACACACCTGAGGTTTCAGAAAGGTCTAACAAATAATGAAAGTTTAAGTCTCTGGATTTGCCTCTGGATGTTGTATTTCTACTGAATAGATCAATCCCATTGTGTTAACTTGTTTTATGGATTAAAACATTACATTTGTTCCTCTTTCAAAATGCATTATACCAGCATAAATATCCCATTGTATCCGCTGCTGCACAAAAGAGTTCTTGCACAACTCAGTGCAGAAATATTTGGCACATAACCTGGTGACAGATCATGCCCATTATTGAGGGCTTAGTTGTTTATATAAAACTATCAGTACTTTTAATTTCAGAACATGGTAAAGTGGTGTGACTGTGTTTTATATGTTGTAGACTAGGATTGATAGTTATTTAACTGCTGATTTGAGAGTTCTTTGGTGAATAACTTTCAACCTAAGAACAAGGCAGTTTTTTGAAGGGAAAAAAATCACATTCCATCAGCCATACCCCATCAGTATTTCTGTGCACATCAGCCTGACTGCTGTGTGCCTTTCCCTGCTGTATAGTTACTGCAGCAGCTTGAGCTGGGAGGGAGGAGAGCGCCGACAGAATTCCGTGTATGCATTTGTTAGCAAGGAGCTCTTGGGGGAAGTTATTTATACTCCTTTGTAGCATCTACACCAGATTTATTTTCCAGATGTGTAAATTTATTTGTATTGAAAGAAACGAAACTTCATTTTTAAGAATGCTAACTCTGTTTTGAAAGAAGCAGCAAAACAGTTGTTAAAATATTACAATACTTGTTTTTCTTAGTAAAAGGAAAATAACTTTAAGCAAGCTAGGCTTTGTAGGAAAAGCATGTAAAATGTAAACCCCAGGTAACTAATTGCTTTTGAAGACAGAAATTTCTTACAGCTTTCTCTGTGTAAGGAGTGGATGGAGGAAACCGAAGGTTGCTGCAGAGTTCCTCAGCCTGCAGCTTTTTGATGTTGACCTGTGACTTATTTTGGCATTTACGTTGTGTGGATGAAAGGCAACAAATTATTGTGTGGACTGAAATAGCAGGTGGGATTACTGGAGCAGCTAATGGAGGGCACTGGAATCTGGAGTCTTGGTGATGGCGCTGCTGCTGTTGTGGACTTGGCTGGGACACTGTGGACAAGGCAGGAGGAGGATTCCTTTGTCCCCACGAGGATCCCTTTGCCCCCAGTGCCTGTGTCTGAACCAGCTGTTAACAGCATTTGCAGAAGATTGAGCAGTTTGGGGAAGGATTTTTTCAGTTGTCTGCTGTGTAAAGCAGGCAGAACAACCAGATAAGCACAGAGTTTGGGTCGTCTTGAAGGGCGAAATGTTACAGGTGGCAAGTTTGGGCTCTGTCTTTTCCTTGGAATTTGTATTAGAGATTTATAAACTGTAAGGGTGCTATATTTAATCTTATAACTAATCCTGTTTTGGCCCCAGCTATGCAAGATGAGTTAGGGCTATTTTAAAAATCTCATCTATATTTAATTAAGCTTTAAAAATTCTGACATTAATGAGGAGGTGAATTCTGTGCCCAGGACACACAAGCAGCTTTTTTGATCAGAAAAAATGAGGAAGGGTTATGAAGTATGCATGCTACTGCTTCTACTTTGCTAATCTTTATGATCTCAAATTACTTGTCACCACTGTTCCTTCATCAGCTGCAGAGGTTAGTTCTACATAAGATAATATATTACAAACCATGGATTTGTTAGAAATAAAGCATTTTGACAATTCCAAAGGTCTCCTGTTAAAGAGGTCTAGTTCCAGAATAATTTTTAGAATTAAAGTGAAAACTACTCAGCTACTACTATTTATGGAATTGCTATTTACAGTAGTATTATGCTTTTATAGTATTATGTACACACTGATGTTTGGTTTTGTTATGGGAGGGAGGCTGTAATTCGCACTGGATCGCTCTGGTTTATTCACATCCTGTGACAGTGAATCAGATACTGCCGTCTGTATACAGACTGAATTGCCAGCCAGCTTTGGGACCAAATATGGTAAACATAATTATGTTCATTTGCTGTAAAAATACATTCTCCTTAGTTTAACATTTTCATGATTACAGTTTTCTGGTAATTCCATAATTTTCAACATGAGAGGGATATGAAAGGCGTAATCATCATGTCCCTCTCTTCAGTGTAGAATATAGTTTGTTTTCCTGGGCAAAATTCCAGCTGTTCAGTGATGAATCTACTGCTGCTCAAATACAGTGAGCCCATAAAGCATTTGGAAAGGCTGTTCCTGGGACAGGAGCTGTGCTGTGGAGACAGAATCTCTGTGTGCACGGACAGCAAAAGCCCCGTGGCTGCAACTGTCCTGTGGCCCTGAGGGGATGTGCTGATGTCAGTTTTTCTGATATGGACTCCTGTTTCCTATTTTTGGAAATGAAATTAATATCATTTCAGAATACTTAATACTTCTCAAGTAGGAGACTTTCAATGAATGAGTTGGGAGAGCATTAAGATAAAGCTCCTACTCTGTACTGAAGAGAATAAATATTAGTAAATATTGGATTAAGTTTTAATTTCAGTCACAAAGGAATGTTTGTGGTAATAGTTATTAACTGAAAAAGAGGATCGTTTCCATGTGGAAATACCTGCTAGTAGTCACCACTTCATTTATACAAGGGAGTTAGGATCAGTACACTGAATGCAGCTAAGAAAGTGCATTTGCAGGGTTTTCTCATTGTTTTGATGTAGTCTGGTATCGAGAATGTTGTAGATGAATTCTGTGGCAAGTGTTGAGAATTCGGGAGCAGCATAGTAATTTGGGTAGAGAAAGATTGTTGGTTTTGAGTTACTCCAAATGTTTTGAAAGCTTTCATCATCCTTGCTGCAAACAGGCAAAAAAAAATCACATACAGGCTTTACAGGATTTGCTGTACATAATCTGTCTCATGTTTCTAGTACTCAGAACTTCCTTCTTCATAGAGGAGCTTTAAATGTATAGATGATCTGTAATTTTCTCTGCCTTGAAATGCTACTTTTATCTAATACGACTGAAATAATTAAAATGCCTACTGAAGCTACTCTGAGTTTGGGTTTTTTAAAGTTGTATAGCATCACAAACTCCTAAAACAGTTTGGCTTAGGGATATTTATTTCAGTGGGAAAATTCAAAAGCGCGTGTGCTGGGAAGTGCAAGTCCTGGGGCATTTATGAAATGTAGTATCTGTGTTTGCAGGAGCAACAGAAGGGCTGCAAGTCTGAAAGGGAACAGCTGAGCTGGGATGAGGAAATGTTTCTGTTTGCAGAGGAGCTGTAAACAGTGTGTCCTTGTGGCACTTCTGTCGTTGTGACTGTTCCCTTGCTTTCAGTGGTTGCTGCGGTGGAGAGAGTGACCAAGAAGTGGCTGATTTGAGCGTCAAAACTGATCCACGTCAACCTCCTTTGTCCCTTGGAGTTTAAAATGGATATCTAGGGAAAGGCAAGAGTAGGGTGAATTTGTGGGCAATACTAATTTAAAACTGTCCTCAACAATTTGCTGCATTGGGATTTCCTGAGCCTGTGGTCAGACTGTTGAGTAACCCAAGTGAGCCCCTCTGTAAGGGATGGTGATAAGAGACCAGAACTGCACACTAAATTTGAGGTGTGGGTAAACCATGGTTTTATGCAGTGACATAAGTATGTATCTGACTTTTCCAACACGCCTGTTCCCTTCCAGATCTGTTCTTCTGGCTCTGCCATTCAGCATCAGGCTGATGTTTAGCAAAACCAGTCAGTTGTAGCACTGAGATCACCTTCCTCGATGGTAGTGATCAGACTAGAACCCATCATTCTGTGTGTGAGGTTAGGGTTCTTTTTCCATGTATGAGTTGATAAATTTATCCCTAATTAATCTAGTGTCTTTAGTCCTGTGTAAAACAAAATGTATATATCTCTATACATATCTATATATATCTAATGTATTAGAGCATGCAGTATGTCATGCCTGAATGGTGTAGTATTGACCTGGGTTCTTATTCCCATTTGTCTTTCCAAGTCTTGTTTAACGTATGATTTGTTCAGGACAATGAAAGCTTCCTCAGAAGCGTAACTGTTGAAAGAAGATGGTGTTGAAGAATGTCTTTCATTTATTTCTCTATGTACCTTCTCAAAGAGTGGGAATTATTGCCATTTTTCTGGGTGTGGAAGCTTTTTCTGCAGTGTTTGAGTCCACGGACAAATAATTTTAAGCTGATGAGAATAAAGCTCTATGTGGAGCCTTCTGCCTGGTTTCTTGATCTGCACTGACTCAGCAGTAACTAAGCTCTTCAAAGTGATTTCCTAAACCTCTTTAAAAAATTGTAGTAGAAATTTTTAGTATGGATCTTAAAATGTGTATTGAAAACATCTCTTCCCAGTTAATGTCACTGAAAGTGAGGTATTACATTTGCTTATGCTGGAAAGCTGCAGTAGATGGTGTAACAAGGAGTTTAACTCTTGCCTGGCCATGTGGGAGACACAACGAACTGGACCTGGAGCTAAACATGTGCCGAAGTTCATTATTGAAGTGAGTCCAGAGGTGGTTGATGTCTACTGTAACCTCATGGGATTGTAGGAGGGTTTAGTGTTGGGCTTTTTTGTTGTTGTTTTTTATTGTATTGTGTTCATCCCCCATGTGAAAGCTAGTTTTCTGCATAAACTTGGGAAATGGTGATTTTTGGAGTTTTTAGTACACAACTCACAAATAATGAAATTTGTTTTCTTAATGCTTTTTTTTTCCAGTTCAGTTTTAAAAAGAAAACACCATCCTAGACTCTGTGTTTACATTTTAACTTTTGAATACAGTAATCAGGTGGGACAGGGTGTAGAAGAATTGCCACGTGGGTGGCTTCTGCTTAGAAGGACTTCGAGTGTGGATGTGATGTGCTGGCTGGGGGTGCAAAGACAGACTTGGGAGTTGTCTCAGGTGGCCGTAACTGGACCATGGTGCGTAAGTAATATTCCTGTAATACTCATTCAGGTAATATTCCTGTTCCACATATGCTTAATTGTATATTTCTCTATCTCAGCCTTTCCTTCCTGACTTCCCTCTGCAGGAGGTGAAATCTGTGGCCTAGAACGATCATTTACAGGAACATGTTAACTTAATCTCAGAATTTTCTAGAAATTGTCAGCTCACTGTCCCTGGGTTGAAACCCTGGCCTGCAGTTTTTCCCTCTGTTTGGAAGGGAAGTGTATTTTTCCCACTGATGGCTGTCAGTGTGCACAAGTGTCTCTTCCTGAGCAGTCCTGTAGGATCAAAGAATTCTGTAGGTGAGCTGTTCTGAGAGGCAGAGCTGTGCCTTTTCCACTGAAATTTGTGCTGCTTATGCTTGCTCTCAGTCTGGTCCCATGAGCTTTTCCTCATCCTAGCACATTTTCCAGCTCTGGCGGGGGAGTATGCCTGTGGCTGGTGGTGAGTGCACCCTTTTGGGAGATGAGAGATGGAGCCTTGAGTCTCCCCTGGCTGACAGGCGTGTGTGGGAATTTCTCTTGCTGTGTGCAGGGGCTTTGTTAGGCTCTCTCTTCAAAGAATGGGCATTATTTTCTTTCTCTTTTCAAAGGGGAACTGGTCCTGCTTTCAAAATAGATAATAAGCACCTATTGCCAAGGGAGGATTGAAACAGCGATCCTGATCTGACACAGGCATCTATTTTTGACATCTATATTTGGTGGAGGCTCACAAGGCTGAAAGAAGCTCTGGTTTAACACATTCCTTTCACCAGCTTTTCCTTTTGCTGTCATATCTTATTGCTGAGACTTGAGGTAGTGCTATTTGAAGTGTTACGTGTTTTACTTCAAACAAAATGCAGGAAGTCTCCTGAGGGACTGTAGGCTCTGCCTTGGAAAAATCCAGTTCACTGTGCTGACAAGTCTGAATCTGACTGAGGGACACCTACATTCCGTGTTTATCTTTTAGGGAGTGTGGTTACATGGGTTTGTAGGTTTTTTTTCTGAAGGGTTAAGAGTTGCAAGTGAGGTGGTGTAATGCTGAGCAGGCAGGACCCTCAGTACTTAGCTAATTCCCCAAATTTGCTGTTCTTCAGCCTTTTCCAGTTCTCTCTGAGTGGTTTTCATGACAGAGTCTTTGGTTATTTGGGTTTTTTGGGCAGGGCATGGACATATTTTTGTCTTTGCTTTTCATTTCAGGCACCTAACAGACATTTGCCTCTACAGGATTTTTCAGTACAAATGCAAAGACACAAATCAGCACAAATAATTTACTGTCATTGCTTTAAGGAGTGTCATTTTGAAGGGAAGAAAACTCCAGACAAAAGCATAATTAATTGGTTCAGAGACTGTAAATACTAGGTAGATACATCATCAGTGAAATTGGTCTTTTGAGTTAATAAAACCAGGTTGCTGGTTTAACAGATCTCAGTGCTTTGGTTGGTAATTGCTGCACTGGTAACCGAGAGCAGGTTCCAAATTAATAAATGACTGTTGAAATTTGAAGTGCTCAGTTTGATTCTCGTTGAACTGTGCTGGCTCCACAGGCCCTGTGGAGCGTGGTGTGGGAGCTCTGGTCCCCAGCTGGGGCAGGGAGGACACGGGGGCAGTTCCAGTGTGGCTGCTGGCACCCATCTGCCCCCAGAGAGCGGGGGTGGGCTCTGCTGAGCTGCTCTTGGGAACGGGACACCCCGGGAGAGGAATGTATCCACCAGGAGCTTCATGGATTCGCTAAGGATTCACTTGACTACTTTTTTGTTTTGGTTTGGTTTTTTTTCCTCCAACTGTTCTGGGCAAGCAGCCAAAAAGGAATCCCAATGAGCAATTCATGAGCTCACAAGAACTAAAATGATTTTGGTATAATGGTCTATTTCTGACTTTCTTCCATCCTCCTCTAATAGGAGATTTTTACAACTTGGGTGACAAAAACCCCTCAAACTGAAAAACTCATCCAGGAGGTGCCTGGATCTCCTGCAGGCTGCAGCCCACCCCATTAGAAAGGTTTGGAAAGCAATGCTGGTTTTCCTTCCTGGATCTGGAGCTCTAGACCAGAAGCAGTCAGGGTTTGATGAGGAGAGTCCTCTCCCTGCTGGCATTCTGAGGTTGCTGGGGCTGTGCCTGCATTGCTGCCAGCTGTGGGAGTGGGTCTGGAAAAACCCTAAGCCTTGTTTGCCCTGCTGATGGAGATAATCAATACTTATTAACCCCTATAAAAGCATTTGCATGCTTTAAGTATTTATCATGTGTTGGTAAGGAATTCCAGGTGCAGAATGACTTGGTTAATGTCAGAGGTGGATGTGTATTTTCTGCCAGTCAGCATTACTTGAAGGTGGCTCTTCTTGTTGACTGAGAAGTTTAATACAAGAGCTGAAGTAGTTTCAGCTCTTATATTATTCTGAAAAGTTTTATGTTCAAAACTGTGTTTGGAAATGAAAACAAATTTTAAAACCCCACATACATTTCTTTTGATATGTTTTCTCTTCATGGATGGATTGAATATATTAGACAGGTGCCATTCCTGTGGCAATTTTAATATTAATTAGATGTAGTGTATTGATCAGAGTAGTGGAGAAGTTGTAGTCAAAGTCAGAATTTAATTCATCAGGTTGAGATTTGTTGCTGAAATTAGAACTGTTCTTTATATTGAATCCTTGGTCTGTGGATTCCAGTTTCTAGTATTTTTGAATGGATATGTTTTGTAGATGTAATCCATTTTCAGTTTGGGAGAGTGTAAAATGAATCAACTCCCAGTTAAAAATGCAATGTCTGTCTTAAAATCCCTCCCCAAAAGTAGTTGGGGATACCTGACTGGTTTCTTTAACCTGTTTATTCATGAGGATCCTGAAAAGTTTACACGGAGGAGTTTCCACCGTCTGTCTTAGTCCACTTGTATTGTTACTTCCACTTACTGACTGTAAAGGGAAGAGCAGGGAGGGCCCTGTTGTTCGAACACAGCCCTGGCTGTTCCCTGGGGATGCGGGCTGGCTGTGGCTCCCCTGGGCACGCTGGTGCCGCCCTTTGCCAGGCTCCCCCCGGGACTCCTTCCCGTTTCTCCTGGTTCAGTAATGCCCGTGCTTTCAAACCACCCTGCTGGTCTGACACTTGCACAGTCAGGGCTGTCTCTGCTGCCCTCTGAAGCCCTGGCTGTTGTCCCTGCCGTGCTGGCCGCTGTGGTGCTGCAGGTGAGCTGTCCTGGGGTGCAGCACCTCCTGCCCAGCCCGGCTTTCCCTGGCCGTGCTGTTGGTAGCTGCATGCTCACACACAAATTGTTGTTGCCTGGTCACTCTTCCAGCCCTGAGCCAGCTGTGGTGGGGACAGAGGGACCGGTCCTCAGGGGTGGGTGGTGTACAGACCTCCCTTGCCCTCCTGCTCCCAGTTTGCTGTGCAGGTGTTGAGGACCATTTGGAATATCTTGGGTTTAAGGTGTTCACACTTGGGCATCGGGTGGCCTGGCCAGGTGATGGATGGGATGTACACGTTTGGTGGCAGGAAACCGTGAAGGTGGGATGACACCTTTCCTTGGGGAGTGACTTTTAGATTTGCACCACCTTTGTATCACTAAATGCCAAAGGGACTTCTGTGTGTTTTTGACAGGAGGCCCTTGGCTCTGGCAGCTTCCTGGCCTTTTGGCCTACAGTGGGTTTGTTTGTTCAGGCTTTTC
This sequence comes from Nicator chloris, assembly GCA_013400495.1. Taxonomy (NCBI): domain Eukaryota; kingdom Metazoa; phylum Chordata; class Aves; order Passeriformes; family Pycnonotidae; genus Nicator; species Nicator chloris. The sequence goes on along the minus strand of WAAE01007444.1, from coordinate 115,763 downwards.
CTGGGTAAGCAATCTGGCTGCTCTGGGTTGTGTCTTTTGGAGTTAGCTTTTTTTTTGAACATTAATTGAATTTAGTTTGTTTTACATAAATGGTGGGTGCGGTGTTAAGTTCATCCTGAGATTTGGAATCTGTATCTCATACAATTAAAACCAGCATGAAATAGCATGAAGTGTTACATTCAAAAAAATTAACCCAGGTGTTTTGGACTATATTATCTTCTGTGTTTTATTGCTTATTCACTGGAAGGACAAGGGAATCCATAAAGAACAGCATTTGAAGGCAAACTTTTGCCAGTTTTTAAAGCTGAGGTCAGAACCTTTTTCAAAGAACTGCTTCCTCTGCTCAGTTTCCTGTGTTGATTCAGGGAAAAAGTTGCCTTCTCTTCTAGCAGGGTAATCCCAAACAGGACAAATGGGGGATTAGACCCCTCATGCTGGTCCAAAACTAACTGGGGGGTACCAAATTCCACTTGGCTGAAAGTCTTCCCTATTTATTTGTATCTCCTGCGACTGGTGAAGTTGGGAAAAAGCATTTTTCTGGGAAGTACCTAAACAAAAAAATTTGGATGGTACATTTAAAAAAAGTAGTGAACTCAATTTGCATTTGCACTCATTTTCCTGCAATTTCTGTTTCCTCTATGCAAATATGGCCATTTTTAGAGCTGCAGCTGACTGATTCTCTGGAAGTTCAAACAGTCCAAACTAGTAGCAGTTCCTTAACTTGAGCATTAACTCCTTGAAGAAAGAATGCAAACAGTGTGCTGAGCTTTTGCAGTGGTGTTTTGCCTTTTTGAGCAGGGTAGTGTTCAGCGCGGAGCTGGGTTTATACTATATATTAGTTCTATTACAGTCTTTAATAGCACCAGAAGAGTACTGTTTTGGTTTTGATTCATAAAGGAAGGACGAAAATTCCTTTTCTTGTGGTATGGTAACTTTTTTGATAATTTCATCACTTGGTTTCTGTGAGCATTTCCGTTTTCCACAAAATGAAGTGTAAGTTTAAGGTTTGTATTTTGGGTGATAACATGCTGTTCTTGTATCACAGGAAGGGAACACGTTGGTTACTTTTTCCCCCTAAGGTGGCAAGAGGTAGATTGGCCAAAAGTGCATCCAGGTCAGTGTGGAGCCCCCACATTTAGTCCAGGCACCAAAAGCAGTGGGGAAGGGAAGGGAGAGCGTGGGAACCTTTCGTGCTTCGCTTTTTCAGGAAAAGATGCAAAAGGAGGAATGTTTATTTTGTACGTAGCATGTCAGAGAGCTCATTATAGAGTTTCAGACATAGTATTCAGACGTCTGGTGTTGAGGCGTGCAGCTTTCCTCTTTGAATAAATATCAGCTGAAGATGCAAGCTGTCCTCTTTAAGTTTCTGTGTAGGTTTTATTACAAGGGAATGTTGAAGCTGAAGAATTGAGTAAGTGCCTGCAAGTTTGACTGCAAAACTGTCTAGAATTAAAACACAATGATTTGTCATTTTTGTTTATAAGTGTAGAAAATACGAAGCCACCTTTTTTTTTGTTTTTCCTATTCATTGCATTTATGTTCTTTTAGGGTGCAGCAGGTTTATGTATTGGCAAAATATGTGACCATTCCAAATGATGAGTTCAGTGTATTTGATCCTGAAAGGCTCCATGTGTAATCACAAGCACAGAGCTGAGGTGCATCTCTGATAATCTCATCCAATTCAGTGCCCTAGAGCTTGGAAACCCCCCCTTCTTAGTTTTTTCTTTCATGATCATTTCTAAAGGTCCTCTGCAATGAGAAATTTCATGTCTACTTAGGAAAAACAATCACTAATTTACTTAAATGTTGCATTTAAATTAACCAACTGTCTTGTTCCATCTACATTTATATGCAGTCACGGAAACCAATTTAATCATGCTCTCTACTGTAAGGCACCATAGCATGTAAAACAAGGAGAAAATTACTTTCAGCTATGCATGTGATGTTAAGATTTCCTAGAAAATTATGGTTTTAATGAGTTTCTTGCATTTTAACACATTCAGTGTGAATACTGAGAGAAGTCTAAAGTAGTTAGGGAGGTAAGCAGCTTGGAGTACTTTAAGGATGCTGAAATGCATATGGGAGTTTCTTTGAGTTTTAGGTTTTGAAAAGTGCGAATATGAAAGAATATTTGCTCTGGATCTCCGAAGCAGAACCATCTTCAGTAATGACTTCCTGAAAAGTTTGTGTCCTGTTGTTTTAGTGGGAGTGAGACTACACAGCTCTGAGTTTTTTGTCCTGCTGTGTCTTGCCTTCTTTATCTGTGGGATGCTTGTATCCTTACATATGTGACAAAATGGGAATGAATGAATATTGTGTGTATTCGGACAGATGGAAATAAGAAATTTTGAAAATAAAATCTTTGTTCCCCAACCATTTTGACAATATTACTACGGATTTCATTGCTCAAATATAATAGCTGAAGGAACATTCTGTTGTTAAATGAAAGGGTTCCCAGATTATTCTTCTAAGAGCCTGGAACACTGCAATTGCTGCAGTAAGGGAAAGGATGTCCTTGTTCGATAGAATCAAGTGGGGTGTGTCAGGAGAGGGAGAGAGTGGCCTGGAGTGTGCCTGGAGCTAGGACTGGGCAAACTGAGGGAAGGATTTTTATCCTTCTGATACTGTCCTGCCACTGTTTGATCAGTGTCTGGTATTGAGCATCTCGTGCTCCATCTTGGCCCACTTCTCAGGCTCTGTTCACCTCACTGCAGATGCCTTCGAGGAGCCCTTGGCTCTCCAGCTGCACCAGGGTTTGCCAGTAGGAGCAGGGCAGTACAGAAGTTGCATTTCCTTCCTACTTTGATGTGTGCTCAGAGTGGTATTTAGAGCAATCAGATTCTTGGGCAGTTGTGCCTTGCGTACCACCTTGTGTGTGAGAAATGGTGCCTGCTCATCACTGGAATGGAACATGAATGTTGTATTTCTCAGCTAATCTCAGGTAGGATTAGGCAGGTTTGTCTGTTGTACAAAAAAAAAAAAAATAATTAAGGACCTGTATCTGTTGACTTAGTAAACTATTAAAATGAATGGGAGAGTTCTGCAATAAATTATGGTGCATGAAAAAAATTGTAATTATTTCATTCTTTAATTAATTTTAAAGGATGAGATTAGAAAATGTGATTAACTCTCCTCGAGCTCTGCACTAATAACATTTCACTGTTCTTAACTGTGCAGGAGTTGCACTGGGGATTAACCAAACTCTTACTTTTGACAGTCTAGAATGAAAGAATTAACTAGAAAATATTCAACGGAGTTGAGTTTAGCAGCAGGATGACACTGGCTTCTAACAGCCTTAGAAACTGTCAGTGCAGCTCTCTTTCCCTTTGGGTCTTGGGTGTTGTTGACAGTGGGTGCCCAGAAATGTGAAGCAGGACACTGCAGGAGTTAAATTTTAAACCTTCTCATTGTTCTCTAACGTTTAAACTTTTTTTTTTCCTCTTCACAGGAAATGACCTAGAGGCCTTACAAATACATTTGTGCATTTTTGTTCTGAGTCTGCAATTGAGGGCAAACGCAGTCTGGAAGCACCACTTCTTAATGTTACATCGGAAACAACTACCTCAACAAACAGGGAAAGGGGAAGAAGGCTTGCAATAACAAACACTCTAGTTTTTAATAGCTTATACTTGCAAAGTCTTCTGTAAACAGTCCAGAATTTTTTTCCCCCTCCAATATTAAGAAGAGACACTACAAGTAAACTGAGTTGGCAGACTGGATCTGTCAAGACATTTGAAGATATTTGATCTGCTGACACAAGGATTTGCTTTTTCAAGGAAAGAGCCTCTGCACTGCTTTTATAATCGCTGTTGATCGGTGCTTTGCTCCACTTTTCCTGATACTACTAATGGGAGAATTGTATTAAGGTATTGCTTCTAAAACTATTATTTGCATTGACAAAAGTAACTTTTGTAGATGTAACAGCAAGTGACAATGTTGTGCTCATGAGGAACTTGTAGGTGATCACTTCTCTGCTCCAGTTGGCTTTTCTGTGTGCAGGGGGGATATACCACACAAGAGACAGAGCATTATTAAGATACTTGGGCTTGCTTTTTGAGTACAGTTTATAACTGCAGCAGGGCTGCACCGAACACTGAAAACACGGAGTCAGCAAATCTGCTGCCGTTCCCACTGCTGATACAGATTATACAGACGCTTGCCTTTCTGAAATGCCTTTTGTGAAATCTATGTACACAGCCCTGCACTGTTACTGTACATAGATACTCGAGGAAGGAATTTGACAAGTGATTGTTAATTCAAGAACTCTCTGGACAGGCACTCACTTATGTATTGCTGCAGTGCACAAGAAAGCAAAATGGACTATAAGCGGCGCTTTTTGCTTGGCGGGTCCAAGCAGAAAGTGCAGCAACACCAGCAGTATCAAATGCCCGAGCTGGGCAGGACCCTGAGCGCCCCGCTGGCATCGGCCACCCCCAGCACCCCCCTGGTGTCCCCGGCTGCTGCGGGCGGCTGCTCCCACCCCGCCTCCCACACGACTCCGATCGCAGACATCCAGCAGGGAATCTCCAAATACCTGGATGCACTCAACGTGTTTTGCCGTACGAGCACTTTCCTTACAGACCTTTTCAGCAGCGTGTTTAGGAACTCGCACTACTCTAAGGCAGCTATGCAACTGAAAGACGTGCAGGAACATGTCATGGAAGCGGCGAGTCGACTCACAGCAGCAATAAAACCAGAAATAGCAAAAATGCTGATGGAGCTGAGTGCAGGAGCTGCAAACTTCAAAGATCAAAAAGAGTTCAGCCTACAAGACATTGAGGTGAGTTACCTTGGAGGATACTGTTTTGCACGTGATTTTGTGTCATTCCTTCTTAATTGGGTTTCTCTTCAAAATCCCTTTTACACCAAAAGTTTTCTCCACCTTGCTGTGTATTTGTGGGTAATACTGGTGGAAAAAGAAACTTCATTTATTATGTACTGAAAAATACTAAGTCATTTGCGGGATCTGGCCTCCATCTATGTTAAATTAGATATTTAGTAGGTATTTCTGTAGAAGAACCAACTAGACAAAAGTTTTAAACAATCTTCTGTTTTATGTTAGCTAATGTTTTTAACAATGTTACACCATAATATTCTAAATCAGCCTACACTTTGCTTGGTGTTATCCATTCTGAGGGGAAACCTGAGCACGTGGGAGGAGCATATTGTCATCAGTGTTTCAGTAAAACTACATAGTAGTTGACTAATATTTTATCACTCTTTAGAACATTTTTGTCTTTTTGAGGTGTTGTAAGAGGAAAATAACACACTGAGAGATCATTGCTGTAAAAATTTGTCATGACTTTGCTATAATGTTCATATGCTGGCAGTGAGCGCCCAAGAATCAGGATTCCGAGAGGATCCCCAACTTCCCACCATGCCTGCCTGGGGAGGTCTGGGTCTTTCTCCTCTAGTAAATGTGTTACATAGCAGGCAGTGTTAAGTGATAGTCACAGATAAATCCCTGGAGTTTTAAGTAGTTCCTTGTGTTTTGACATATTTCCTCACTTTGCAGCAGTCTTTGTGGAGTTACTCCTTCAGAACTACATCCTGAATGCACAACTTACTTTTAAGTTCTCTTGGTTTTGATTTAGATTTCAAGTAACTTTGTAAGAGCGAATGTTTGTGCCTGTCAGGCATTATCTGCTTTCTCTAACTGCACCACTTCCAGATGGAGTTGTTTAAGGAGGATGCAATTTGTCAGTCACAGCTCTCCCTGCAGTTGTGTACTACAGTTCTCAGTGTTGTATAGTTGGTATAGAATGAAGTAAGATGGGCTATATATTTGCTATAAATGTCTACTGTAGGCTGATGTTTTAAAGACAATCCAATAATGTCACTCTTTAGCTAAAGCTATAGCAATGTATATAAAAAAGTGAGTTTATGTAATTAATTGATCTTTATAATAGATGTGCTGAAAGACTTTCTGAATAAAAAAAAGCAAAAACATACGAAGCAGCAGATGTCTTCTAGGAACACTTGTGCACGTGGAAACTCTGTCTTTCTAAGTGTTGGAGCCACCTGTAGAACTGCTGTTGTCACATGGGCAGGCAGTGGTGGGTGCTGGTTCTGCCGTGCCCCTCACGCTGTGCAGGGAGGGTTTGCTCAGCAGGGGGCTGAGGAGCTGAAGCCAAGCAGCCTTGGCATCGGGTGGGTGCACGTCCTGCTGGCTTAAAGGCAGAGAAACCTGCTTTGGTCCCAGCTTTACCTGGCCAGGCCCAGCCCTTGTTCTGGGCTCCTGTGCACCTGCAGTGCCCCCTCCCCTCTTCTGAAAGCTCCCAAGTGTGTGGAATGCCAGCAGAACAGCTGCTTCTGTGCTTTCCTCCTGCACCTCTTGGGCTGTCCCACCACTCCTCATCATACTTTTCTGGTATCTTTTTCTTAATTAAAGCTGCAGCTTGCACATGGCTTTGAAAAAAGTCTATACTCAAGATTTATGGGAATTTCTGTATAGTGAGACAAGTGTTGTGTTCTGCTTTGGCTTAAGCAGCAGCAGAATGTAGGGATTTGACACGACTCACGTGGTTGTTCTGGGGTCAGTCAGGACTGTGGTGTAGATTGTCTTATTCTGCAGGCAGAGGGGTTGGGTGGTTGTTCCCAGGGAGCAGCAGCTGCTCACTGTTGCAGTGGACCTTGGCAGAGGCCAGTACAGGAATATATTTGTTTGTAGGTGACTTGAAAGCACAGGATATACGTATGCTGGGAGACGTGCTGAACTAAAAATAATCTTGAACAAATGAGTTTTCCAGTTGGGATGGAATTCAGAGGGGAAAGATGAATGTTGCAATATTTAAATAAGACTTTTTCAGCCTCAGGAGTGGAGCCCACTGGGCAGCAGTTCTGGAGAACAGTCCTAGGGCTTGTGGGAGTTGTATGTTGGGTAAAAGTCAGTGTCGTGCAGTTGGAAACAATAAATCAGTGCTGTTGCTGTTGTGCAAAGAGACAGTTACCATGTATTTAGTACAACCCTAACCTGCAAGAGCCATGAATTGAGCACTGAACTCCTCACTGGTTTTTATGGCCTTAAACACAGCAGTGCACATGCACAGCACTGCTGGTGCACCTGGAGAAATAGGGAGCAACTGGAGAGGCAGCAGAGGAGAGTAGCAAGAGTAGTCAGACATCCAGGAAATAGGACAACAGAGGACAAATTGAAAAGATGGACTCTACAGAAAAGGAGGCTGACAAGGAAAATCAAAATTGCTCAGATATGTGAGCAGCTGCCAGAACATGTCAGTGTGTGTTCTTAATGTCCATGTAAGGTGGAGCAAGGAACTTAAATTTCAGAAGGAAAGACTCACATTAGATGCTGTGGAAATCCTTTGTAATGTTAGTGGAGCACTGATGTGGATTCCTGCAAAGGGTAGTGAGCAGAGCTTACAGAACAGGTTAAACCTGCATCTGGCGAAACTGACCTGGGTAAAATTGCTCCTTGCTAGGGACAGAAGGGTGACCTGGTGAGATCCTCTCCCACTGTACTTTTCTGAGATTTGAAGACTGAGCTATTAATGCTGAAATTTCAATTTAAAAAGTGGTTTGCTTTTTTCCCCCCTGGTGGATAGACAAGTTAACATTTCATAAAACTGCCAGCAGGATTAAAAAACTCACAATGTAAGCAGAAAAACATAAAGGGCTTGCCTGACTTCATCAGAGTTTACTGAACAGGGAAGTCATGGGGGAAGAGTGTGAGGCAGCATAATTCTTTCCCTGGAAAATACCAGGAGGGGAATACAGGTATATCTGAAGTTGCTTTGTCAGCTTCTCTAGCGGGTGACTGAAAGAACTCACAGCTCTGAGAGAGAATTGAGAGATGGTGAAACACCTGAGTGGCAGCTCAGCAGTAGTCTGAGAATGGCTCTGCACAGAGATGTGAACCAAGTAAACTTGCAGCTTGTGTTCCTATTTGAGAGATGGAGGCTGGTGTTACAGAAGCAGTGGGGCAGAACCCCAGATTCATGAGAAGGACATGAGAATGAGACTTTCTGTGTGTGAGCCCAGCTAAGGAAAATGCAATTTTCCTAAACCTTGTTTAACACAGGCTGTAGTTTTTGGAAGGAATGAGAAGTCCAAGCAGAGCAGGTTTGGCTTTAGGAATCAGGCAGAGAGCTGTGGCTTTTCTGAGGTGCCACACATCTTTATCTCCTGTAGTGGGCTCTGCCCCCCAGGGAGGGCAATGTCAAGGAAGCTGAAGTTCTGGTGAACACAGCTGACTTGAATTTGGACTGAAAACTGTTGTGCCACCTGGACTATAGCACCAGGGGATGAAGTTTTTAATTTATTTCTTGTTACTTAGAACAAAGCTTGCTAGTTCAGAACTGTCTGCCAGGCTGTGTAAGAAGGTGGCTTCTCTTGATCGAAGTGTGGTGACAGATGGAGTTTCCCAAGGTTTCTTAATTTCAGAAATGCAAATGCTGATTTTTATTTTCTTCTTTTTCTTTTCCCCTTTCAAACACCTTTGAATTCCTGGGTATTCTGTGTCTGTATGGGTGAGGAACAGCTTGGAAATCAGGGTAAATGCGAGGATGTTTTCCATATCTGCTGGTAAGCTGGGGGAATGCAGTAACTCTGTACTTCTGTTAATAAAAACATTAAAGCAAATCCATAGGGAGGAGTAAAACTGGTAAAAGTAGGTATATTTCCCCATCTCTTGTGAAGCTTTGCAGAAGCCTCAGTACTGCAAAATACAAGGAATGACTTTTAGTTACACAGTGCTTGTGTACTGTCTTAGAAGTAGTACTAATGACAGGAATGTCCACGTTGCCTTCCTGTGCAAAAGGGAAGCCCGGATGGGCACCAGATATATTCTTGGATGCTCTGTTTTGTATTAAATGGAGGTAATTTTTGTCCTTTGTGTGTATAAAATAGCCTAAGATTTTTGGAACAAGAATCTTGTAAGACAAAAATGTCTGAGTAAATATTAAATGTAGGTTTTCCTTAGCCAATATTGTAAAGCCCAGTTGAATATTTTTTAAATTATTCTTTGCTGGGATTTTCAGGGATTGGCTCCAGACTCTTCTGAGTTGAGGAACTGTTAGCAAAAAATATTTGGTCTTACATTTTAATTGCTGCTTTTTATTTTTAAAATGCTTCACACTTAATTGCTTTTCTGCTAAATGATAGTGACCAATTCTGTAGCTGTCAAGATCAGATTATCACAAGTAGCTTTTAGGGTCACTGCTGGAAGAAATGAGTCTGTTGGGTTTGCCAGGTCTTGCAGCTTCTGCTGGAGTCTAGTTCAGCCAGCAGGTGATTCCAACCCATGGGCAGGACTGAGTCTTCCCTCAGAGGTGCTCTGTTCATGAGATCACCCTTTGGAACTGCAGGGAACTGCTGCTTGGTAAAAATGAATAATGTTTTGCCCACTTCTGGTAAAGTACTGGAAGGTCCTTGGCTCATAATGGGGCACACCAGTTCAGTGGCAGCCAGGCTGTGCACTAAGGACACTGTTAAGAGAAACCACTGAATAATTCTGTTGTGATGTTTGGCTTTTTGAGCATTCTGCTTATTTAAGGAAATAGCCAAAAAAAGGGAAAACAAAAAGAAAGTTCTACTGCATAAAATGGTACTTGGAGAGCTGCAAGTCAGTTTTTCTATCAAGTGTGGAAGACTGACAGTGTTACTGGTAGTTTTCTGTTTTAAGGAATCTGTTGTACAAGATTTTCCTGCCAGGGAATTTGTATGACATCCTTGTTTAGCAGTGAAAACTGGCAATTTAGTGTACAGTTTGTCCAGCGGAATATTCCAAAGTTGATTGTGTGATTAGAAGGATAAAGTGGGACAGAGTAACCTAACACTGCATCTCACCTGGTGCTCCTGTTGGTAGGGAACCAAAAGTCCCATTGCTTCCAACTGCCTCAGCAGGAAAAGAGAGATTCCTTCAGGTAAGGCTCTGCTGAGACAAACAGCTACCCTGCCTGATAAAGGTCAGGGAAGTCAAGGTGTTGGAGCTGTGTTCTGTGGGACAAAACGTTTGGAAGCTGAAGACCTCATTGTTTATGCAATATAAATGAATCTAAGAAATAAAGAAAACATCACCCCTCCCAAGGAAATCTCACTGGTTGACACCTGAGATGATTCCAGTTCAGCTTTGATTCCTGCGTAGTTTGTGGGGTTTGTGTTTATTCTGGTCTGAGGGAGGAGAGTCACACACTTCTGCATGGGGAAGTAGGGAAAATAATCTAGAAAAAGACATGATGGTGTCTCTAACTGTGGGAAACAGCATCCACGTGCTGGTGCTGTTGCAGGGATGTGCGGCAGAGGTTCCCTGTGCTGCTCTGCACAGGGGTCAGTGCCCAGCCCTGGCTGGGGGAAGTCACCACTGGCTGTGCTTTCCCCATGGACAAGGGAAAGTTTGGGCTCTTTGGCACAAAATCTGACCAAGTGAGCTCTTTAAAGCTTTAGAGTGAGTTTGGCATCTGCCATCCTTCCAAATGGAGTGTTTAACAATGCAAAAATCCTCCACCATTTTGATAGTGAAGCAGTTTAAACCATCCTTACCCATTTTGGAGGAAGGCTGAAATGGATTTTTTTCAAACAAAATTGAAGTTCAGTAAAGCAGATGTTACTGTTTATCTCCACTGTTTAACATTGTGAGTTATAGTGGGAATGTTGCGTGCTGCCACTTAAAGACTAAATCATTTGTTTATTTTGAATGTTATTCCCAGGCTGGGGAAACTTCAACCTTTGTACCTTAAATAGTCTTTGAAATTTAATCAGCTTGAAATTCCTAATGAGTACTAGTTTCATCTTCCCCTGAGAACTGCATTCTTCCTACACAGAAATAATTCAGATCCCCAGTTGCCTCTTCCTGCAGTTTTCTTGTAAATCTTCCTAATCTTTTACCCAGGAAGGTTGGAGTTTTCTTCATTTTATCATTTGCTGACTGTTTTTTTTAATAAGGCAAGCTCCACTTTCAGAGGTCAGTCAAAGTACCAAAAATGTTTAATTTTATGCCTTGTACAAAGAAGGGAAATGATTGAACCAGAATGGAATGTCAAAAGGAGTCTGGATGCAGTGGAAAAAAGCACTGCCACCACTGGTTCATCCTAAGTAGATAGTAAATGCACATAACTGTTCCTGTGACTGGAGAGTCCTGCCAGGAAGATACATTGTGTCTGAATAGTTTTATTCCAGAAGAATGTAGCTGAAAATAAGGCCGATGATTTAATGGCTCCAAGGCATGATGGCTTTGTACATTATTTGTGTATTTTATGAATTATTCCTAAAATGGAAATCAAGTTGAGTCTTTTTTAATAAATCAAAGTCAAATACACATTTTAAAGCGCTTTGTGTGATCAACTCCATAAAAGAAACACTTTGAATAGCTTTAAAATACTTTCTACAGTGATTTGGAAAATCCTTCTTTCTCTGCAGCTCTCTAGTTTTACACTTGGTTGTCAGCTTTTTCCTGCCCGGGGAGTGTGGCCCTAGAGGCAGATGGAGTATTCCTGCTGGAGCCCTTGGCTCTCCAGGATGTCCCTGGATGGTGGCACTGCTGTTCTTGCACCAAAGTCCTCTGGCACAGCAGCTTTGCTGTGCCCATGGTACCCGGGGTGTGTGAGTGTCTCTGGGCACAGCTGGAGGGCACAGGGCACAGGCGCGTGCAGGGAAGTGGATGCAGAGGTGACATCTCCTGCCCTCAGCCCAGGGAGCCCTTTGCTTCCCTGCCCTGCCTTGGCCTTCCTGAGGGAGCATGGCAGGACCCATGTCAGGGCAATATTCCAAAGGCAGGTGGGTGCCAGTGCTGGCAGTTCTGTCACACAGTGCCAGGGCTCAGCTTTGGGCACTGTGTCTGGGGTTATGGGGCAGAAGGCTGCTGATGCCCATTGTCTGCCCATTACCACTCTGCCTGGAGGGTGAACTGCTGGGCCAATTCCTGTATTTTATGTTAATGTTTTAAAATGATTCATGTTTTGTTGTTGCTGTTTGGGGTTTTTATCAGAAATTCAGCCAGGTTGTTATGCAGGTGGGTTATGGTGTTGACTTGGTCCTTGTGCTAATATGCTACTCCCATTTTGTTCTTGATTTTGCCAAGTAACTGAGCAAACCTTTTATTCTTCAAGTGGTCAGAACTTGAGTACAGAACTAAAAATGACTCAGAATTAGTCGTGTCCCCTTCATTCATGGAAACTAATGCTCACTTACTTTAAGTAGATGGTTAAATATCATGTCTTACTTACAATCTGAAGCATTACCTTAATAAAAAAAGCTCAGAGTTTAACATAGTTCCTTACTCCAAACACCAAACAAAAAGGAAGAAGGGAAGCTTCCATGAGCTCTTCTGTGTGCTTGAAACTGGTTTGTTTGTCTCTCACAGGTACTTGGGCGATGTTTCTTGACAGTGATGCAGGTCCACTTCCAATTCCTGTCACAAGCTTTGCAGAAAGTCCAGCCAGTGGCACACTCCTGCTTTGCTGAAGCTGTAGCTCAGGAGAGGAAGAACATTAGTGGGACTGGAGCCTCAAATATAAGTCCCACAAATGAGCTGGAAGATGCAATAAGATCATGGAGAGGAGCAGCAGAGGTATGGAGGTCTTGCTGGAAGCACAGTAGATTTAGTGAAACCTAAAGTCAGCCTGGATGTCCTAACAAAGGAAGAAAATACCTGCTTTTAAAGACACGCTGCATTTGAAGGGGGGAACGTGGCACAGTTGGTTTCAGACACTGAGAGTCATTTCACCTGTGTGGTGATTGCACTGTCTTTGCCCTGTGTGAAGTTTCCTTTGAAATAGGGTTGTACGCAAGGAGCTCACAAGCAGTGCCAACCGATTTTTGTTACTAGTAATGAACTACCAGTGTTCAAATAGGGCAGACAGAGGGAATTAAAAATAAAAAACTCAACGAGTCTTTGTGAAAACAGCAAAATCTGGATGAAAAGTAATCTAGATCATGTCTATTTCTCTCAAATTTTAAACACAAATTCTATTCTATACTTCAAAATCTTTGTGGTAATGTTTAACACTGTCTTTATGCTGTTAAGCTTGATGTTGCTTGATCCATCCAGTGTTGGAATGTGACCCATATTACTTAAATGTGCCACTCTCTGGACTTTTCCCTCACAAACACCTGTCATCTGTGGAATCCTTACTTTGCCAGCCAAAACCAGTACTTTATAAAGACATTGTTTTATGAGGTTTTCTGCTTTCCCTGGCACTGTTGAAGTCCGGAGACTGATAGATCAGAACGGATTCAGACACAGAGTGTGTGTTTTCCCTAAGTGCAGATGACTTGGAGCATGTGCCTTTGCAGTCTCACTTGGCCCACATGGCTTGTTAGTCATCCTGACTGGAAATCCTGTCAAGGTCTCCATTTATGACTAACATCTGCAAGGTACAGGAAAGCAAATGAGATACATGCATGCATAGGGATCATGTGTGATTTTTACTGCAGCATGAATTTATGTCATTGGATAAAATAGGGATTTGGGAGTGCTTTAGGTGTGTTACAGATAATTGTAACAGGTGTAATCCTGGTATAGCTGTACTTCTTTGGCATAAAAGTAGTTAATTTTATGTGTAATATACTTAGTTTCTTAAAACTACTACAATTCCTAGAAATGCCCTGCAATTGCTATCAAATTTGTTTAAACTATGGTTAAAATTAAACTTGGCTTCACACACTCAAGGACATTAACTTTATTTTTTACCTTTTTAGCAACTCACTTCACCTATTTCTGTTTATCAGAAATGCAAAACCCATTAAAAAACCTATTTCAAAATAGTTTTGTACAAGGATTATACTAATCAAATCCTGTATTAAATGTACATGGAGAGGAGAGAGGTAAAATACAGATTCTTCACAGTTCCAAAATAACAATAGAAGAAACTTCTCAATTTTAATCATTGACTGAAATAATTGATTTGGAGTATTTGTGTGGAGTATTAGGATAGTATAAGAAAAATACGTGGTTTCTAAATAGATAAAATTGCTCTCTCATAATTGTAGACAGATTAATATAAATAATTCTGATAGAAGGGGGATTTGAAATACTGAAATCTTTGCCAATTTTTACTTGGAGTGGAAGGCACTCGATTGTTTTCCTATAAAATCAGCCTTTCTGGCAGGAGAACACTGCTGCTTCAGAGTGAAGTTTAAGGTGATACTTTGTCAGTAGCTCAAAACTGGTTTTGCTCTTTAAGATTTACTTTGGGAAATGCAGTAATTCTGTACGTGAGGTGAGCCCAAGTCTGTCCATTGGCTGTAGTACCAGAACCCCCAATTTGCACATCCTGCTTTAGAACAAGACTCCTTCCTAGACTGGAAAATAACCCACATCTATTTGCTTTACCTTGCTCAGTGATGTAGGATTTTACAGCTAAAAGCAGATGTTTGGCTTATTTCTTGTTTTTCAAAATCATATTACAACAAGCTATTTTCTTGCTGTGCTAAGTTGATCTTAGCATTGTGTGGCTCTTCTCAAATTGCACCACAGTGATCACCCATGACTTTATGAAATGTATCATCCTGTGAACACAGGAGTGCTTGTACACATGATGTAACGTATTTCCTGTTTATGTTGGAGTTACCAGGCAGTGCTCAGGTAACCACAGCCATGGTGTGATCCCTGGTGCTGAGAGGGAGCTGAAATAGTAACAGCAAACAATGCTGAACCCAAGTACTGACCAACACCCGTGTGCTGTACAGATTACGTCAGAGTTCTGCTTCCAAAGTAGCTGTAGAAGTTGAGTAAGTTACAATAAAGTCTCCTCCAGGTCCTTTCTCCCAGGTACTGCTTTTCATCTCCTGTAGGTTTTAAAGTCTGTGGGCTTTTTTCCTGTTTTTTTGAAATTTAACTAGGCCTGACCTGGTTTAATGCTGACCCTCCTCACCCTGGATTTTTATTTTACATTACAGGCCACATCTCGACTGCGAGAAAGAGGCTGTGATGGATGTTTGGCAGGAATTGAAGTTCAGCAACTTTTCTGCTCACAGAGTGTGGCCATCCCTGAACATCAGCTCAAAGAGCTAAACATGAAAATTGACAGTGCTTTGCAGGTGGTTTTTCAAGTCTGCTGCTTTCATGTGCATGTAGTGCAGTCAGTGGGTCAAGGAGTGAAATAGGGAAGGAGTGTGTTCCTGCAGAATTTGGTACCACAGAGAGCTCAGAGGTATTTGGGAATTACAGCTTTGGAATCTTACATGATAAATGTGTGTATGCCACAGAACTGAGTGGGGTAAATCCTTGTACCAGTCCCTGTCTGTACCCACACACAGTGACTGCGTGCTTGCTTCCTTGCTGATACACCTGCGCTATCTCAACTTTTTGTTTCACGTCAGGCTTACAAAGTGGCTCTGGAGAGCTTGGGTCATTGTGAATATGCAATGAAGGCTGGCTTCCACTTGAACCCAAAAGCAATTGAAGCAAGTCTTCAGGTAGGATCTGCTAAACCTGATCTCTTTCATCCTTCCTTGCCTTGAAAATGGGTACTTGAAATACACAAATATTTAGACCCATATTAGGATTTTCTTATGTCTTTGTTTCTTCTGTTTAATCTGTTCTCCTGTACTTCAGGGCTGTTGCAGTGAAGCTGAAGCCCAGCAAACAGGAAGGAGACAGACTCCACCTCAGCCCATTCAGTGTGAGCTGCCCACTGTCCCTGTGCAGATCGGATCCCATTTTCTAAAAGGAATCTCCTTCAATGAGTCTGCAGCAGAAAACCTGAAGCTGAAAACGGTAATATCTCCTAATTAACCACAGAAGTCAAGATGGGGGAAGAAAGAGTAGAATTCATTTAAATATAGAGAACAATAGTAATCGGAGTTCCTTGCTAAACCAGTCTTTAAATGTGGGTTTTTTTCAGCTTGGCTTCCTGTGGAAACACGATGTTGATAACATTTGTTATCAACAAATAACAAATTTTGGGCCTGTTTCTGATAACATTTTGACCACCTGAGCAATTTTGGTCCCATCTGAGAGAAGCACAGGCATAGAGATCTGGGAGGCAATGAAGCATCTGTGAACTTTTTGAAAATAGATGTGTTAGGTCTGAAGAAGTACAGAGGAAGGTGAGCCCTTAAAGATTCCCTAGCCAGGTGATGCATGTCAGAGCCTTCATTTTCTTAGGTCAAAGAAAGCCCAGCCTGGTGCTAAGGGAGGTACTTGAAAAAAGTGCTTTGTAACAGAGCTCCTTTTGATGTCATCTTACAAACTGGAATAAAATTTTTTAAAAGAGTTTTAAACTATGGAGAAGTTAATTGTTGTTTCAGTATAAACAAATGGAAAATGTGTCTATTCAGAGGTAATTCGGGCAATTTTAATCAGCACTTGCACTTTTTTTTTAGATAAACCCAGTTCCTTGCTCCTGGAAGAGTTGAAATAATAAGTTGCTCAAAATGCTGCTTTTCTGTTGTCTTTGCAGTGCTTTTTGTAGTTTTGATTAAACTGGTTTGCAAGATTATAAGCAGAAATACTGTTATTGACTTCGGAGCAGTAATTGTGTTCCAAACAGCAGAGATGATCTTCTATATTTCTGTTCTGCAATGGAACTCTCCTCGTTATATAAGACTGTTCAGAGGTTGCAGACATTATGGCTGTTGGAAAGCATGTAGCACAATGACAAATCCATCTGGAAGCATTGGTGGTACCATTTGTGAATCATGTGTTGGGTAGGACAGAGTGTTTATTATTTTTGCAGCACACAATGCTGCAGTTGATCAAGGAAGCCGGATGCCATAATGGACTCACACCCCGGGACGACTCTCCCGTGACGGAAGTACTGAACCAGGTCTGCCCTTCCACGTGGAGAGGAGCCTGCAAAACTGCTGTGCAGCTGTTGTTTGGCCAGGCTGGACTGGTAGGTGACTACCACTAGTCTCAGGAAAATAAAGGTTATGTAAACACCCTGAGAAGAAACGAGATATTTTGGAATTTAGAAATTAATTTGCAGTGTCTTATTCTGTGTTGCTCTATTTCTAGTTTTGCAGTTAACTTGATTTCTGAGCAAAATGTGTCCTTGTAGAATGGGAGTGTGTAGGTGGTGTCTGTAGTTGACAGGAACAGAAGAATGGACCAGGTGCTTCCTGGTCTCCGTTTCAAGAGAGGACACAAGAAATGAAACTTCTACTTCATAGACAAATAGAAATAGTTTCAAATCTGTAGATGACCATATTAAAACTAAACAGACCCAAACACACATCTACTCCCCTCTCAAATTAGCTTGAAAACCTGCCATTTTTTAATTTCCTCCCTGCTTTGATTGGAAGCTGAATTTCCTGCCCAGCATAAACCAGCAAGTCTCTGCACCAGGTAATGCTACCTGACATCTCCAACAGAGAACAGAACAATTAAATGCCTTGCTGTAGACGTATATGTTCTTGAGAGGAAGAAAACCAGTGGAATTTATAGTATCTAAGCAGCTGGTATAAATAGATGCTCGGAACATACTCTGATAAGAAAATGCATTTGTGCTCCCATGACTAATTACTGATGACGAATTACTGCAATCTCTGCACTTAGTGAAGTGTTTGTGCATGACACGTAGGTTTTTTGGATTAGGGGAAAAGGCTGCATCTTCAACATAGGAAGGAAATGCAAGGATAAAGGTACACTGTAGCCTATGATAGTTTTTTCAAGTATTCTTTGAATTGTCTTTAACCTACAGTGAGTTAAATGCTTCTTGCTGGTTCATTGCTGATTCTTTGTTCATGGTGATGGGAGACCATGAGGGCTTTGTTATTAATTTGTGATTAAAGGACCCAAATAACTGCATATTTTGTAAATCTGTTTTTCAGACAAATCACACAGCTGGTTAGGTGACCTAGACCTTCCATCCTAGCAAATCAAACCATGTGCTTTTGGTACTGTTAAAAGATTATCCAGTAATGTTGAATGATAAATTGGAAATTATGAATTTGCCAGATATTTCTACTTTAGCATCCCTTTGATACTAGATAAGAGATCTTAGATATTCCCTTAATATTAAATACCTGTTAGAGAAGTAGGTTGAAGTTATCCTGGAATTCAGCTGACTATTCATATAATGGCAGCCTAAAATCAAAGGTGCAGACCATCACTGTCACAAAGCAGTGCACCTGCTGTCAGTCCTTCACTGAGATACAGGGCTTGAAAGGTAGGAGATGGCAGTGCTTTGTCTGAGAAGTTTTACAAGGAGGCATAAGAAGGTGGTGTCTTTGCAGGGACAGAGAAAGTGTGGAATAGTAGGATTTATCAAATTTCTACTTAGGCATTTTGAAGGAAAACATGCATTAAATATTAATAAATACGAGGAGGACTGGATATGGTTAAATGAGATTGTGTCTTCAGCTGCCACAGTTTGTCTAGGATGCTGGGAGTCAGCAGCGAGGTACAGGAAAGGAGGCCAAGGAGGAAGGAGTTTTTCAGCAGCCCTGTGGGAGTGTGCTGTAATCCACGAGCAGTTGGTGGCTCCTGAGTGTCTGGATGAGGAGTGCCTGGGAGGATGCTGCTCCTTCCACCATTTCCTTTCCAGGGGGTTTCAGTGTTGTGCATACCCAAGTCCTGCCCCGAGGAGGTTTGAGGAGTGGCATGAGGCACATTTGGACTCAGGAATCTGGAAATCTGGTGTCCCCCAGTCTAGACATAACAAGTTAGACCTGCTGGTAATTGAAGCACTGACATTCTTCAGGTTTGTCATCACTTTTGGAGAGTGTCAGCATAAAACACGTTCTCCCAAATGCCAGTGCTGAGCAATGGAGTTTTACTTGTGTTGAGTGTTCCTGAGTGTCCAAAAATTTTTGCATGAACCTCAGGTTCTGAAAGTAGCAGGCTTCACTCTTCAAAGACATATAATGAGCTGTGCACATGACAGAAGACCTGCAAGCCTGCTCTCCTTCATTCTCACTTTGATTTCTTATAGTTTAGAGGGGCATGAGGTTGAGGTTTTTCTTTATAACCTCTGTGCCATTGTTTTTTACAACATCCAATTATGCTTCTATGTAGCTTCATGCAGTGACAAGAAATTGTGATTTGGGTCTTCAGAGAGTTCTTTGGGTGGAAGGGAGAGAGGAAGCACCTGTAAAACAAGAACAATGGATGTCTGAGGTACAGGAAGCTGTTCTTTAAGCACCACCAGGCGGGGAAGGAGGATGTGTTTATTTTGTGAAGGCAGATAAATGAATCATGGCAAAGCATTACGTAGGCTTTGGTGTACTGTTTTTAGATATTGGGCTGTCTGCGTTCATTCAGAATTGTGTGTGGATCTGTATCTTAAATGCCCAATTTGAAAAAACATACTTGACAGTCTCAGTGTTTTTAACCTGTCTTGCCATGTACCTTTTAGGAAGCGTCTCAAGTGTGGAAAGCACAATGAATTGTGACTTAGTTTGCTTGGTTATTTTGGGCTGTAGTTTTTTAACATAAATAATTTGAAGTGTGGATTTTCAGTTCTTACCTTAGCATGTATATCATAAGAATTGCTTTTTGAGATTTGGGTCAGCTGTTGAAATGTGCATGTTTGAATAAAAATAACGTACATTCAAATAGCTGAATTCAGAGGATGAGCAGATATAAAACTTCCAATTGGCCTCATGCAAAGAGGTTAACAGAACGTTTTTGGTGCTAGTAGATCTTTCTGTAGCAAACACCAACATGCATTGCAGGAGCACTAAATCCCCTAGTAATGTTTAAATCCCAGATGTCCTGACTCTGACAGATACTGAGACATATAAAGCTTTTTGCAAAGGGAAGAAATGAAGGTTTGTCCTGGGGGAGGAACACCCCAATCGAGCCTGGACCGTGGGCACCAACCATGCACCACAACCAGAACCTGGCACAGGTGTGCACAAATCAGAGTTTTACCTCTGACTTCCAGGTCTGAGGTGCAGACTGTATTTTTCTTGGGAGTTGAGAACAATCACTCCTGAGTTAATTTCTCCTTATCACAGTTATAACTGCAATAGGACTGAATTGCAGATTACCAAATAATAAAGTGAAAATGTACAAACACCAAGAAAAGAGTACTGGAATTGCCCTGGTACGAAATGAGAGGTATTTTCATGGGTGGATGATAGTGTGGCCTTTTGTCACTATGCTTAGACGTATTTAAAATTGAATAAACCTGGGCAAATCCTTAGAGTCAATGGAACTAAAAAGGTGGCCTTATGCTAAAATATTTGAAAGGTGGGACATAATTATGTTCAAGTATTATTTGATGGTTTTGTTAAAGTGAGAGAGGAGAAACTCAGTATTATGTTTCACATTTTTTCATACTCAGTATGAAACAGGACCAGTGTAGGTTAGGTGATGGCAACAAAGTCAGTAATGTCCCTTGAGGCTTATTTATACCAGAGGACTTTTGCCATTTCAAGGATAAGTGATACAGCTAATCTGCTAGTCACTGAAGCAAGAACTGCTGACTGCTGCCAAAAAGCTGCTGTTTCAGCATGACCAAAATAGGAGATTATGGAAATTATCAAAAAGGCCAACTCACGCAGACCGGACAACAACAGAAAGCACAAACCAAATATGGAACTTACTATCACTAAATTGAATGTGAAATGAAGCTGAAATGAATCCATTCCTTTTCCATTGTCTAAAAAGTAAGGTTCATGACACAGGGTTGATTTTCAAGATTTTCCTCTTCCATATGTCTTCATGGTGTCTTACAGATGGTTCAGAGTCCAACAAACTGAAGTCACTTTGCTTCTCTTCACTTAATCAGGAATTAATAATAGTACAGTTTCATTAGGTAGAATAGAGAAATGCTGGTGTAGAATTTTACACCCTTACAAGTGGGGGGTGTATGTTAGGAATTGTGAAGGGTTTCTGGCTGAATATTACTTGTCTATATCATACCATGCACTACAGTTAAATGATTTAAAACATTTTGCTGAGTAGGTGTTTGGGAGCTCTTCAAGTATTAGCTGTGCTAACCTTCTTAAAAATAAGGGCTGTTGTGTGGAGCCACTGAGAACTACCAGCACAGAGGTAGAGCAGCTGGTAATGACATAGTGATGCATTACTACAGGATGTAACTGAGAAGAATTAAAATACACATTTCTGTACTAAAGTAATTTTATATTAAAATAGAAGTAAATTTACAATGATTCCATGAGTTGGTTTTGTTTTATTTGGGTTTTGTTTTTGTACCTGTAGCATGACTGGGAGGTGAGATTATTATTTAACTACGGGGTGATAAAATAACTAATGCTTAAAATTTTTCCATTTTATTTGCTAGGTGGTTGTGGACACAGCACAGATTGAAAATAAAGAAGCCTATGCTCCTCAGATAAGTTTAGAAGGATCAAGAATTGTGGTGCAAGTTCCATCAACTTGGTAAATAAAAATACTGTATTGCAGATTGTGACTGAAATATATGGGGAAAATGGTTGCAGTACAAATGGAAGAGAGAACGTGCACAGTTATGGCACAGCTTCCTCAAGCTCCTCTATCTGGACTGGTTGAACACCTCCATTCCTGATGGGCTGTACTTCAGCTGCCTCTGTAGGAGGCAAGGCAAGAGAGGCACTGCTGGTGCACTGAGACTTGAAGAAAATGTAAAAGCTTGATGATAAGACAGAAGGTTTCATAAATAATAATCTACCAGTACTTCTGTTATGCTCTGCCTGGGCAGGTCCCAGCTGTAGCTCAGGAAGGCCAAGAATGGGCTGAGTTAATGTGAGAGCCTTTGCTCTTTCTTCACTGGGCTGTTCTTTAAGTACTGGTTTTGGTGAGCCCTGGACCTCTGGGCTCTAAGAGATGCTGTTCGTACCAGTTTAAGTGACTGCCTAGTAAAGAATGGTTGATCTGCAGCTTGTGAGGATTTTTTCCCGTTCAAAGCAGTGGGAACAGGAAGCAATGACAGCACTTGTCTCTAACTCGGAAGGAGTCAGTGTTAGGAATTTCAGTACAACACATTTGATTCTCTTGACTCCTTACGGAGGCAGCCTATTCCTAGTGGTGCCGCTGGCACGCCCAGAAGGAGAAGTGTCCCGGTGCTGTTTCCCGGGGAGGGGGGGAAGGAAGGAAAGAAGGTAGGTCCGTGTGTATATGTATGTCCCGGTGCTGTTTCCTGGGGGAAGGCAGGAAGGAGTGTCCCGGTGCTGTTTCGGGAGGGAGGGAAGGAGGGAGTGTCCCGGTGCTCCGGGATCGTCTCCGCTGCCCGTGGATCGCTGCCGGGGGCAGCGCCGCCTGCTGGCGCTCGGCGGTATCGCGGGGCCACGGAGAAAAACGTCCCAAGCCCACAGGGTCCCAGCTCAGGGACATCTTCCCCACGCTGTTGGATATGTGGAATTATCTCCGCACGGACCCTGCCAGGCTCAGGCTCTCGGTATGTGCTGGGTTGTGTCAGGCTCTTGCTGTGTTCCAGAAATGGATGTTGTGTGTTTGGTGTTCGTTGCTGCCATGCCTGAACTGTGCCTGCTAGAGCCCTTGTCAGTGGTGATTTCAATACACTGCACTGCTGAACCCCACACTTAGATTCCCTCTCGGTTCCACAGCAGGCAGAGACTAGCCAGGCTGCAGCCCAGGAACCCCTAGGCATTCTCATGTTGTTCTGCAGGAGTGCAGCAATTTGCCTTCTGTATTCTGACTGATATGGTAGAACTGTGTAATGTAAAAAATGAGCATTTGGATTTCTCATTTCAACTTAATGATGACAGGTGTCTGAAAGAAGATCCAGCAACGATGTCTTTGCTACAGAGGAGTCTGGATCCGGAGAAAACTTTGGGGCTGGTAGATGTGCTCTATACTGCTGTGTTTGACATACACAGGTGGAAGGAAGGAAGGTACATCTCTTTTCTAGTTCAGACTAAACTGTTGTTGTTAAATAATCTATGCTGAGGGATTTGATATTGCCAGCTGATTAGAAAGGGAAAACGGGAGTCAAACCAAGAGTGAGACATTGTTAATCCCCACAGATACCTTCTGGGTACATCCTGAGATATAGGAGACTGCTTAAAACCAAACCAGCAGCATATCCAAGGGTAAAAAAACTATTTGCTTCTCTCTTACAAATATACTTGATTTATATTAAATTGGTCTCTATTTAGGTCTTGAAGCACAACTAAAATTTAAGGAATGGAAAGTATTGCAAATATGAGGAATAATTTGCTTTGTTACTATAAGAAGTAGCTGGTGGACTTGGCAGTCTTTGGTGTTGTTTCTTTCTTGAGCTATTATCGAAATACACATTTTCCTCCAAAGTACAAACTCAGCTGTGTATTAGGTGGTTTGATATACATATTTTTTGTTGATGCAGGGAGCAAGCTTTGCCTTGTATTCAGATCCAGTTACAGCGTGAAATCTCAGACTTTGGGAGCCAAGTTGACATGCCGTCGGGGAATGGAAGCAAATCTTCAGGGGGTCTGCAAAAGACATTCTCAAAACTGACTTCACGGTTTACAAAAAAAACTTCCTGCACCAGTACAAGTAACACAGGAAGTTACTCAATCCCCAGTACACCTTCCAAAAATGTCTTCATAAGTTCCAGCTCAGAGGAGAAAGCTAAAATGCCCACTAATATGGACGCACGGTTGCAGAACATCCTGAACATTGGTAGCTTCCCTCGGACCGTAGATGCTCTGCAGCCAGTCCAGAGCACAAATAACCAGCTTGTCAATGGGTTTCTAGTGGAAAGACGGGACAGCTTCTTCAAACCAGATGATGGCAAGGATGACAAAGGTATGAATTTACCAACTGACCAAGAAATGCAGGATGTTATAGATTTCTTGTCTGGTTTTAACATGGGCAAATCTCAGCAGACTTCTCCGATGGTGAAAAGAAGGAACTCTGTTGCATCCTCTACAGCAACAGAACAAAAGTCAGGAGCAGTTCAACAGCAGCCACAGTCTGTCTCTCACACCCCACTGCAT
Source organism: Nicator chloris (assembly GCA_013400495.1). Classification (NCBI taxonomy): domain Eukaryota; kingdom Metazoa; phylum Chordata; class Aves; order Passeriformes; family Pycnonotidae; genus Nicator; species Nicator chloris. Next base: position 91,976 of record WAAE01007444.1, on the reverse strand, counting down.
CCTCCTCAGCAAGGCTTGTCCCAGCAGCAGTCCCAAAAGCAGCAGCAGCAAATGCAGTATTACCAACACTTGCTTCAACCTATTGGACCACAGCAACGCGTACCTGCCAAATGGCTCAGTAATTCTTCACAGCAGCAAGCCTCCGCTGTTGGAGCTGGATTGTCTCATATAAATCAGTGGAACAATCCTGGTTTTTCAGATTTAAGCTCTGATTTGTACAGCTTGGGTCTTGTGAGCAGCTATATGGACAATATGATGGCAGAGATGTTAGGACAGAAACCCCAAGGACCTAGAAACAACACGTGGCCAAATCGTGACCAAACTGATGGAGTGTTTGGGATGTTGGGAGAAATCCTGCCTTTTGACCCTGCAGGTGTGTGTCTTTTCTTTTATTACGGTTTTTGTAAGGGTCCTTTGCAAAAGAATACCGTGAAATATTGCTGGCAGTATTTCCCTGATGTATTACCGGATGTAAGGGTGTTAACCAATGCAAGCAGGGATTTGTGTGTATGCTTATTTACCTTTTTAACAGAAGGTGATCTTAAAACTCATTAATAAGCAAGCATGGGAACGAATTCCTTGTATGTTGTCCCAGTTGTAGTAGTCTGACCTTTCCTATATGGAGCACAGCAGAGTACTGAAAAGATACTTACAGATTATGTTCCTCCTATTCTTAGTTTGTAAAATTGTTTAAAATCAAACTCTTAAGCTCAAGTGTGTTCCCTCTCCTCAAAATTATTTCTCCTGCTCTTTACCAGTCTTGTAACCTGGAGATACAGCCGGGTTGCATCTTTCCCATATCCCCATACTTTCCCTCCATTGCTCCCCAATTCCCTGGGAGTCATACTGGGTCCTGTTCCACAGCTAGTTCTGCAATGTAAAGTTTGGATGTCAAAAGATTAGAGACTGAAGAGCAAGTGCCATGAGGTTTGCCACATGTGTTTGGACCACCAATAACTTGTAAATATAGATGAATTATTCATTCTCAAAGATGAAGTGAGATAAAATTGTAGAGTCATAAACAGATAGCGACAGACCAAGAACTTGACTGTGGAATCTAAGAGATGAATGTTGGATGCCCATGTGAGCCATTGGCTTGAGAGCTGGACTTGATGATCCTTGTGGGTCCCTTCTAACTCAGAATATTCTGTGATTGTGTGATTCTGATGGTAGTATTAACAACTTATTGCACAGCTGCTACCTTGTAAATGTAACTTCTGTTAGCCTGGAACACAGCTGCAGGAATGTTGTAGTGTGCATTTATGGCAACTGCCTGGAGGGAGGAGCACAAGAACAGGGAAACCTTTAATCAAAGCAGGGCTCAGTTTCTCATGCTCATTTGCACTTGTCTGTGTTTGGAATGTGTAGGCGTCTCAAACCAGCTCCTTTGACTCATAATTATGATAGGTATTTTGTCAGCTTAGTTGATAAATTAGTGGAGTTTCTATGGCAAAAATAGCCACTATAGTTATGTTGTTGCTTAAAAACTCTAAGTCTGAATTAGCATCATCTTACTTAAACATACTTAGGGTATAGACTTAAAGATTATCACAGCCTCTAAGGAAGGATAAAATTATTTTCAGCAAGCACTAAATCCATGTGTGTGTAGAGAAAAGAAAGCAGGTATGCAAAGGACTGACATTCTCAGCATTTTGAATCCATTATATTCCTGTAGTGTTTTCCCTTTGCTCTACATAAAACTACTTGTTTTGTTCCATTTGATGAATGTCAAGGACATAGAAAGTGGTACTTGGAAAAGGTGACTTAGTCAAGGTCCATAAATGGTGCTCAGTGGATTAAGATACACACTTCTGTAGTTGTAGTGATAAGTAAACAGTATTTTTCACAGATGTGGCATTTGAAAAACCAAAACCAAACAAAAAGCCTTCCAACTGAATACTTTTTCACTAGAAAGAACTTTTCTTCACAGAACTTGCCGGGTTGAGTTGTGGTGTAGCAATTTTCATTTTAAGCTTTAATGTAGTACAAAAAGCTGTAAAACAGAAAATGGTTTTTCATTTCCAGGCTTGCCTAGGACTGTACATTTATCATTTGAAACAAAACATTACTTTTTTGACAAATACTTTTAGAGTCTGAAAACGATGTCTCTCTTCAGATGCAAAACGGCTGATTAAGAATTTATAAAATTGAAATTGATGGCTTTTCATGTTGAAGGCTGAACTAGTCCCAACAATGTATTTTGTAGTACTTTAATCATCACTAAGAACTTGATGAAGGAATGTTGCAGTAAGAACTAGCAGAAGGAATGTTGGCAACTCCAATCTTTTGGAGTAAAAAACTGATAAAAAACTGTTCACCTGATGTTTTCAGTGAGGTTAAAATTAACACTTCTATTTTGAATATACCAGCACTTTAGAACTTAATGCTGTCCACAGGTAAAAAAATCCTGGATGTCCTTCAGAATCTATCTAGACTCTATTCTTAGATCTGAGGAACTGTGTGGCTTCCAGCTTCATCTTAAATAGACATAAAGATGTTTCAGAGGGAGAACAAGCACTAGCAATGTTTTGTTCCTAGATGGCTCTCAGATAGCCCTTGCTTAATAAAGGAGGCAGAGAAACAAGGTTTTCTTCATTGTCTTTTTAATTTGCATCCAATAAAATATTGTGGAAGTCTTTCCTGGATGTGTCAAATGAGAACAAGGCAATGTATCTTAATGCAGTATTGAATGTAGGGAGCCCTCAGATGAGAGAGATTTCTGCTTTGCAAGCTGTGCATGATTGTTGGATGTTCTTCAGTCTTCACTCCATCTCAAACTGAGACTGGCAAGCCAGCAGCTCAGTACTTCCCACTGCAATTACTGTGCATGTAGTCTAGACATTTTCCATAAATCCAGTAAAATTGCCAAGTTTTTTCTCAGGGCAGAAAAAAAGGCAAAAAAAAGAGAAGCTGTGGAAACTCAGTTACAGTGACTCATTATCAGCAGTTTTTTGAATACAGCAATTGCTTGCCTCTGATCAGTGGAGCGTTTGAAACACTTCCGGATTAAGGCTTTCGCTGTATCAGCTCAAGACCGTGCCTATTCCTTACTAGATGCTTGTAACACAAAAAGCATGTTGAGAATGGAAGAATTTTTAAATTACTGTAAATATAGTTCTTATTCTGAAATATTTTGTAGGTCAGGATCAGAATGTTTTCAGAATGGTCTCATCCTTGTAGGAAGGAGGCAGTTTTGGTGCTCTGTGTTCTAGTATGATCCATCTGAGATTCTGATTTCCCAAGTAAGCAGGATCACAACATACTGGAACACACAACAGCTGGAAATCATGTTGCACTCTGGTATCAGCCACAGTAACTGTTCTGCTCTTTTTGGTATGTGGGCATACATGTCCAGACAGTGTCCATTTCATCAGTGTCTGCTGATGCGTATTGGACCTTTCAGCCTAGACATGATCATAGTACAAACACAATTTCCCTGATGGAATGCAAGGGGCAGATGTACTTCCATGTAATAATTATTATCCACCCTGGATGCTATGTATCTCATCTTTGTAAAACTGCTCAGTGTTCTTCACTGCTCCATGAAGACCTATCCACTGCTGGCTGCCATTTCTCATCAGGAAGGGAATTACTTTGTTGTGGGTACTTTCAAACCTAACGGATTGCTAGTGCAGCAGAAATAGCTGAGCGTCAGCAATGGAATTGTTGGTTTCTTTCATTCAGTTGGCTCTGATCCAGAGTTTGCCCGCTATGTTGCTGGGGTGAACCAGGCTATGCAACAGAAGAGGCAAGCACAGCACGTCCGTCGTCCAAGCACCACGCGTGGCAACTGGCCTCTTCCTGATGATCCTCATAAAACCTGGCCCTTTCCTGAGTATTTCACAGAGGGGTAAGAAACTGGACAGACTGTATGTTTTTATTGTTTTTGTGTAAGTTTCTTTTCACCCAGATTTGGCAGAATGTGGGAATACTGGGTGTTTTCTCAGTTGCTGCTGCATCTGTGAAAGCTGCGCTTCACTGTTAAGAGTGAGCAATGTGAGCCCTGCCTGCTTTGCTGATCCCAAGGCACTGACATGCTTGATGTCCTCTTTAGAGTGGCATGGATACTGACTGTGATGCCAACAGAGGAAATAAGGAATTTATAGCACAGATCTATTCAGGACAGTTTTCTCTGAGTATTTTGGAAGCAGCTTTAAGACCTAGTTTTCATGAGAAGTGATGCTGTCAAAGTTGTGGTGTCTGACTGAATTCAGTTTTCCAGATTTTAGCCACTTAATCTTGCTACTAAAAGGTACCTCATAGCAGGTACATTTGTAGTTTTTAATCTGTTCCAAATCATAATTACTTACTACACAAGAAGTGTTCCAAGATTCTCTGTCCATTTGTCCATAATGTAAGAGCTGTGACTCTCTAGTGTGAAACCAGTAGGATGGATATGTATTTTAGCTCAGTTTTGCAGTGAAAAAGTTGAGTTCGTAGTGATTCCAAACCCAAGCATCACTTGTTTCTCCTTCCTGAAGAGGACAGGTGCTTCTAATTGATACCATTATTTTAGTAAGATATATAAAGAGGTTGTAACAGACAGAGCAGTTAATGTGACCACTCAGAACTAGTGGAAGTATTTGTATTACTGGTACATTTTACAAATTACGGAATTTTGTGCTCTGAGGTATCACCTGTGACAAAGGTCCAGCACAACTGTGGCACACAGTCTGGACCAGGCACTGTAAATACAAGCACTAATACAACTTTCTGTCTTGCAGTGATGTGACAAATAGTTGGTCTGGTACACAGGGAGACTCTGCCAGCTCAAGTGACGAGACCTCCTCAGCTAATGGAGACAGTTTGTTCTCCATGTTCTCAGGGCCAGACCTTGTTGCTGCTGTAAAGCAGAGGAGGTGAGCAAAATGAACACAAATAGACCACTTTTTAAGATTCCTTTTGTTTATATAAAATTTCATTTGAGTAGCCAGATGAAGGAAATTCCTGCCAATGAGACAAGTCTCCACAAACATGAGTTTGTGTACTATACTGGTGATGTGGACTGGGGGATTCCCAAAGTGAGTTGTATTAGCAGCTTTCTCCTTGTACAAACCAGCACCTGTGCAAACGGCCAGCTGTTCACTGAGGGTCAGTATGGCTAGAAAAGATCTTTTGCTTTCTTTCTTCCCTGAGAATCTCCTTTGGATGCTCCTTCCTGGGGCTTTACAAGATCTTCACTGGTTTTGCAGAGTGCCTGGCTGCAGCTGGGCTGTGCCTGATGTGGTGTGTTTGGGTGCCAGCGTGTGCGTTTTCTGGCCTCAGCTGCAGCCCTGTGGCATGGGGCAGAATCTGCCACTAACTTGGTGTGGACTTGTCTCACCTCGGCTGCTGCTGCCGTTCCCGGAGTGGGAAATACATGCCTGCTTAGTCCTCACAGAGGAGGAGGCCAAATTGCTTTGGTAAATAATTTCAGTAATGGAAAAACTAAGCCAGGATTTTCAGCTATGAACAGTCCATTTCTATCAGCAGTGTGAATTACAGCACTTCTGCTTTTCTAAAGGGCTGGAGGCTCGGTGTCTTTGGAGCTTCAGTGATTCGACAGCAGAGGGTAGTTAGAACAGTAGTAACAAAAGGCACAAGATGAAGCATGAATACCAACCCAATTCCAGTCCCGGACTGTTCTCTCAAACTACCTTTCAGTCTTTTCTAAAAATGAAATAAATGGCCAAATATTCTGGCTTTGTTTACAGTCACTGAGTAATTTGGAGTCAATATGCAGATACAAGATTGTCTGCTTTTTGGTGAATGAAAAACAAGTCAGTGCCAGTTTCTCACAGATTCTACCTGGATAGCTAATTTTGTATGCATTATCAGAAAGGTGTAAGAGTAGCTATTTTCTGAATCTTTACACTTAGCCAAAACTTTACAGGGGAGGGTACAAAAATTGAGTTTCAATGCGTGTTAAATTGAAATCAATGGGAAAGAGCCACCTCATAAACAGTCACAGAAAAAGTAGTAATTACTTATATTTTTAAAAAAAAGCAGCAGGGGAGGAAAACAAACGCATAAGGGTGACTTAACATGCCAAGCCAGTAGATAGCTGGAGATTGATCATGGGGCAAGAAGAAAACCCTGTGGTTTATGTAGTGCTCTAAAGAGCAGAAGGAAGTTTCCAAAGGGGGTGCTTCACTGACCAAAAACCTCAGCTGAAGTAACAGTACTACTGTCTCCTGTTACTTGTAGGAAGAACAGTGTCCTATAGGTAAGGGCCTGACCATACCAGAGCTAAAGCCAGCCAGTAAGAGGAGGTAGAAGGGTTGTGTGTGCTAAAGGTGACCTGCAAAGGGCTGCTTACCCATGGGAGCCTGACTGGAGCATGCTGATTGGGTTTTTACAAAAAGGATGAAGTAAAAGATTCTGCTTTAATCTAAACCCATGTCCTTAAACACTCCTCCTAAAAAACTCCCACAAAAACAAACAATAAAACAAAACAAACCCAACAAAAAACCCAAACACCCCAACCAACCAAATAAAAAACCAAAACAAAAACCAAACAAACAAAGACAAAAAAAAAACCCCAAGAAAAAAGTCTTCCAGAATGCACATGTGGTCAAGGCCTCCTATTCGATAACCAGGTCTTAGGTCACAAATTTAAACTGAAGGTAGAACATTTTTCTTCAGTAGAATTACTGCGCTTCAGCAGATGTTTCACTTGCTCAACTGTTCTTCTGTGTTACCTGTGAGGTTATTTCAGAAAAGATACTTAAAAGAACCAAAAGAAACTCAGCCACAAGAGCAGGTAACAGAAGAAAAACCACAATTTCTGGCAGATTTCTTGAAAGTGGGCAAAAAGTCTATCCCAGCTTCCTTTCACCCCTTCAAAATTTTGAAGCTGTAGCTCCAAGAACTACTGCATTGTCAAGTCCCTGACAGTTTCTGTATTGTTGCTTTTACCTGTACTGAACAAAAAGTACATTAAACCAGTTGTTTCTGAAAACACATGCACTGAAAACAGTACTGTAGGCTGCCTGATCTGTGCCAGTGGCAGAGTAATGAGGGTGACTAATTTAAAACCAAAAAGTAAATGTCTCTGTGTTTCTGGGCAGAAAACACAGCAGTGGTGAACAGGAACCCAGCACGCTGCCATCACCTCCTCTTCTCTCTGCAGCAGATGACCGCAGTCAGGTGAGCTCAGCGTGGCTTTGCGTAGTCCTTTCTCCTGCTGCCATTTGGGGGTGGGTCTGCACAAGGCAGTCAACTGGAAAAGCATCTGTACCTCCAGATTGCTTACTTCAGAGAAAACCTAAACCATCTACACTCAGGTAGCATGAGATGGTTTTGTCAAAGTCACCAAGCTTAATATATTAAAACTGGAAGTCACTTTTTCCCTTTCAGTAGGCTACTGTGAGTCAAGCTGAAGTAAATGTTTTTTAACGGGCAGATATCTTAAGAATTGAGAGTGCTATATGTATGCAGCAGTTCGGCTTTCAAATATAAAATAATCTTGTGAAGATACCTTAAGGAGGCGATAAGGTGACATGTTAAGTATTGTCTCAAAAAAGCAGCATTCTGTTGTTAAACCAAGCCATCCTCAACTGATTTTGTTTTCTCAGGATAACAAGACCAAAACCTGGCCTCCCAAGGCCCCATGGCAGCACACATCCTCTGTGCCGAGCACGCTGCCCAGCCAGAGCACGTCCCTGTACCCCATGAGCAGCCCCGTGAGCCAGTGGAGTGACACCATGCAGATGCTCCAGTCGCCCATGTGGGCCAGTGACTGTGCCCCGGCAGCCGGCATCTCCTCCAGCTTTGCCTATGCGCAGCAGCAGCAATCCCAACAGGCTTCCCAGCACAAACAGATGAACAAGGGCTTTAAATCTTTTCCAGTAAAGCACGAACGCAGACCATCTTACCTGCACCAGTACTAACTGCTTTTCATACTGGAAAATGCAGCACAGGGCCAAACGAAAATTACATTACTTTGATTCACAGTGCTGTGTTGGCTATCTCCTGTTTCTCTCTTGATGTGGGACTGGGGGGGTTTGGGTGAGATAGACAAACTCTCCGATTCTGAGTTACAGTGCTGAGCAAATACGGCCAATATGTTTGGTGTACATGAAACAGCCCAAAACTGTGATGTAGAAATGCTTTTAAAAATGCATAATTGCCTTTACTTTCACGACATTTTTTTTTTCTAAAAAGAACTGCTGAAGGACTACCATACAAGAAACACTGTATTTTATAACTATTTTTCATATAGATTTATAGTTAAAACATCTTACTGAAACACATTGAGTATGTTGAAGCAAATATATAGTGGTCACTTTGCTCAACACTGTTTGTGTTTAAATTTATAAAGAACAAGCTGTAGCGCCTTTGTATTCTCCATTACAGCCTGTGGGCAGCTTTTTTAAAATGAAGTGCAACAGCAGTTTTTCCTGTGCCACACAAGCGAGCTCATTTGGGAACTGCTGCAGAAACAGTTGCAAAACTGAGTTTTGTGGCAGTTTCCTTACTCTAGGTAAAAATCGGCAGAACCTCTCAGCCTTGAGTCACCAATGTTACCTGAGCTGCTTGACATAGATGGCACCTGTGTGGCCACTGGTGACTCTGGTTCTCACACACCTGTGTGGCCACTGGTGACCCTGGTTCTCACACACCTGTGTGGCCACTGGTGACCCTGGTTCTCACACACCTGTGTGGACAGTGGGACCCTGGTTCTCACACACCTGTGTGGACAGTGCTGACCCTGGTTCTCACACACCTGTGTGGACAGTGGTGACCCTGGTTCTCACACACCTGTGTGGACAGTGGTGACTCTGGTTCTCACACACCTGTGTGGACAGTGGGACCTTGGTTATCACACAAACTGTATCCTATGGCTGCGTTTGGCCAAAGGCGTTATCCACACAGTGCTCCCGCAGTGTGTGAAAGCAAAGCCTAAGAGACTACTTGCATTTATTTAAAGTCTTATTTCAGATACTGCAGTTGATTAAAAATTGTGAGCTGGCTCAGAAGATACAAAAACTGAAATGTGGGGTAGCAGTTAGTTAAAAGAACATTATTTTTTTTAAAGGATAAAGTAATTATTTGCAGTCAATATGTGCCATTAAGTGAACCTGTGGAATTAGGAATAATCTTCCAACCAAAGTGGATCAGGGCGAGTGACTGGTGCTTTCAAATTGAAGAACAATGGTAAATATATGTATACCTATCCCACTGTATATGAATTGAGATTACAGAATATTCTTTATATAGTTAGAGCTTATTTAAATTTTCATATTTCATCTTTGAAAGAGTCTAAAAACCACAATATTTTCTGGTATAAGAGTTTTGACAGTATTAATCTTATTTTTGTATTTTTCTTAAGTCATATCATTCTAATATGTTAACTACTAGTAAAATGGGTTATTAGTTCTAACGACATAATTTTTCAATGAAGATGAAGCACATTTTTTGGTTTTGGTTTTACAAACTAAGTACATCTATATCTAAAGATACCAAAAAATAAATACATTATATATATAGATATATATATATAAATAAAAAGTATACACAACACTAAAACTATTAAACATTTGGGTATTTAAAACCCATCCACCTTTTTTGTTTGTATGGTGACGGGCTCTATTTGCAGGCCCAGATTGTTACCTTTTGTGCTGTTTGAGGATGCCAATGTTGCCTGTATTTATGATATTGTCACCATGTTTTCTGAAACTTCATACTTACCATGTTTACAAATATTTGTTTGCTGTACATAGACTTTTTACAGTAATGTGCTTTGCACAATCAGTGTGGCTTCTGTCTGTAAATTGTTAATGGTCTGTACTACTATAATTTTGAAAACCTCCACTGAAAATGTTAGTGGTTATTTAACTTCATGACTGGTTTCAAGTTCCCTAAATCTTGTTGTTTAGATCTAATATTAAATCCTAAATTTGGTTGTACTTACTTGGTTATTCATACTAAGACCAAAATGGAAGTTAATGAAAACAACCTAATTTTGAACTTTTTTTCCTAACAAGTGCCAAAATGATTGCTATAGTTTTTGCAGTTTATTCATAATTACAAATGCTGGCAAGTTTCTGGACCTACATAAGTGAATTGTGAAAACAAAGTTTGTCTGCGTTTTGACTACGTGGGTGCTACTCTGTCCTTTGCTTCCGATTGTTCTGAACACTGGTAATTTTAAGAATTGTTGCACTTGGCAAATGAGTCTTGCCCTTAAACTTCACTTACACTGCCAAGTGCAAGGGTTTGGTGCTTAGTTAACTTACCCTTATTGCAGTGCTTCTTGTGAATAGCTAACGCTTCTGAACTGGAACTGTACAGTTTGTATTTTAAAGCTTCTGTAAAAGTAAACTATTTGCTTTATTAAAGATATACATTTAATAGGTCATACCTGTTTAAAATATGCACCTTGCTGAAAATGAGCAGCACCTTAAACTGTAACTTCAGTTTGTAAACAAAGATCTTATTTCATTAACATGGGATTATTTAACAGTTTGAAAATTGTCAACTGCCTACTTACTGACTCTATCATATAAAAATGAACTTTATGCACAGTCCAATCTTTAAAGCAGCTTTCTCAAGTGATGTCACAGAAGAATATGGTACAGACAATGTCTCAGCAGGGTCTTTGAACCAGTAGTGCAAGTGACCATTGCCAAAATCAAATGACTTGAATTTTTAGGAATCACAGAGTAAATAACTTTGATGGTAGCAAGCAAAATGTAAACTGTCCCCCTCCCTGCTGTGCTCAAGGCTATTGGGTTAGTGTGTGTTAACTGTGGCAGTGGAATGCCGTATGCAGGGTGTGCGAAGCTGCTTTCTTCCTTCCTGGATAGGAGCACACAAGTGTGCAGCTGGCCAGTGGTGCTGACAGTACCCAGGAAGCACATGAACTCATTCTGATTATGCAATAATTGACTTGTTTACAGAGCATTCCAAGCATGGAGAAAAAGCCTTAATAAACTTGGGGGAAAGCTTGCTGAAATAATGGCTTGGTTTCTCCCTTGCGCATAATTGCTGAGGGGTGCAGCAATCCCACCAGTCCTAGGAAAGTTAACATTTCTGTTTGTCTAAATCACGTAGCAGCTCCTTTGTTAATGTATTAATTCAGAATATAGTACAATTTACAAAGAACATCTTTAGTTTATTTAGCACAATTTTTCTGATACATGATGCAAATGAGTCTACTGCTTTTATATATTGAACACATGCCTGACTTTGTCATATAGGAGGTAGGAGTCACCTAGTGTAACATTTACCATGCTTTATTACTGGACCTTACTCATGAAACAGGCTCTGGTTCCTACAGTGCTGTCCTGACAACCAGGCTGTTCTCAGAAGTACACTGAATTGAGTTTTTCAGAGGCAAAAGGGAATGTGATAATTACCATTCCTAAGCTGTATTAGTAACAGGGGAAAAGCTGGCCTAATACTACACTAAAAAACTACATTCACATTTTAAACACAGAAGTACAGATCACTTTTTACCTGCTTTTTTCAAATCCACACCTTCTTGGCTCTCAAAGTGTGACTCTAAACTATTTCTACAGCCTTTGAAAGCAGCACTGCTCATGTCCAGGTATTGCAGTCAGTCTCCAGGCTTCTGTGTGCTAGGCGGAGTGGCATCAGCAATTGTAGCTAAATAAATGAGGTTTCTGTGCAGGATCTGCTGGTACCTAGGAGAGGAGGAAACACAGGATCTGGGAGACGTTCCTTTCTAGACAACTACCTATCCTTGCACTTGTGTACTCTGATCAGTATCTGCAGTTACAGAAAAAAAAAATAGCAAACTAGAATAATAAATCAGGGAAAATTTATCGTGTTCTCCTTATTCTGAATCCCGGTACAACGCACTGAACTGCACTCGGTAGCCGAGCATATGCTACTACCCAACTTCGCTGGGAAGTAGGACATTCAGCTCGCAACCCTGAAAGCCGCAGAACGGCAGCGGAGCAGGAGAGGACAGAGCTGCCTGTCGGGCTGGTCTGAGCAGCTGCAGCGGCTGCCCGGCAGGTTCCGGAGCGGCAGACCCGCCGTCTGGCTGCCCTGTTGTGTCACCGCTCGGAGTGCCACACGCAGGCAGGGAAAGCAGCGCGGGCGTCACAGGAACACTGAGCAAACACCCTGACCACGGCGGCAGGGTCACTCCGTGCTTTATAAGTCTCTGAAAATGATTTTGGGGAAACTGTTTATAAGCCCCGACGCACTTTCCTCTTAGCGGTAGGAAAGCTCTAGGAGCTCAAACCGCGTTTCACTCCCCTTACCGACACCCGGGCCCCCAGCGCTCTGCCCTGCCCGCCACGTCGGTCACTTACTGCACGCAGTCGGTGGCGCGGCCCTTGCTCTGGTATTCCACGATGCACCGGATCAGCTGGTCGTTCTCCTCCAGCAGCTGCGGCACAGAGCGCCGTCACCGCCCGCCCCGGCCTCCGCCCCGGCCGGCTCTGCCCCAACCGGGCCGGAAAGGCCTGCGTCACCGTCCGGCTCAGTCCCGGCCCAGTCTCGGCTCCGTCCCGGCCCCGTCCCAGCCCAGTTTCGCTCACCCGCTGCAGCGTGTCCTGGTTCACCTCCGCCTTCCCGCGCAGCCGCTCGGGCACGAACGCCACGGACATGGCGGCTCCTGGCTGAGGGGGCCCGGCGGCCACCCCCCTGCGCCGCGCGCACGCGCGCCGGGCGCAGCAGGGCCGCGCTCCCGCCGGGAACTGCCCGAGCCCAGTCCGCCCCGCGCCCGCCCGCGCCGCAACAAACAACCGCCGCCGTGCCGCTTGTACTGAACAGTTTATTCTGGTTTAAAATAAAAAAACAGAAAGCCTGGGCGAGCGGGGCGACGCAGGGTTTGCCCCCCGCCCGCGGCTCCCGCCCGGGTATTTACAGCTGGAACACCTCAGACAGTAAAGAGTTATTGCAACAGGACAGCACTTGCCTCTACGGTCAAAAAATCTCACCAGGTGTTCAGAATCATGACTTGTGGATCCCAAAAGGCAGTTGTTAAACATGCAAAAACATTACTAAACAATATTATCTAACTTCTACAGCTGTCAAATACTTGACCTTAATAAGGAAACCAATTACAAAATACTTCCTTGTAGTGCTATACAAAAGTTATAAAATTAAGATTCTATCAACCACTTTTAAATATTCCAATTTTTCAACAGTGCAGTTTTTCACATCTTCATCACCACTGAACATTTTGAAGTAAAAAAAAAAAAAATCAGCAAATTAGATCAAAGTGATGTAATCTTTGGATCCCTTTATTCCTGTGGCCTTCATATACATACACAGACACAAATGACCAGGTTTCTATTTCAGCATATCAGAAAGTTGCAACTAGTTATCCAGAATTGGCAAAAAGTCCATACTGTCATTTGTGACTTTGTGGTCTTAGAACCAGAGTCTCAATGTCTCCAAGCTACGGTCTATCAAAATGCAAACAACTTCAAACACTAAGAATTCTTTAAATTGCTCATGTCTACAGGTATTACAACAAAGTTAACGTTTCAAGAATTGACAAATGGAGACAGACTTTTATCCCAGGCATTCCAGGAGAATCACCAACTCCTGTGCCGGGTCCATTATTAAAAAAAGTTAATATTTCTCACTAAGTAAAATTAATTGCAAATCTTGACATATGAAAATTCCTTTTCTCCTTTTTTTGAAAATATCTCCTTAACTTGGTCAAATCCTGTGATATGCCAGAAACTACAAAATCAAGTTCTTGCAAGAGCAGTGAAGCGTGTATCCAGTTTCATGTAATGGAAGAACATTTTCAAAACTTCATTATAGTTCAAATATAAAATCAAACATTTAAGCTTGAAAAGCTGCTAAAGAAAAAAAAACCCCAACTAATTCAGTGTTCTTCAGCATATCAACTTTCTGCAATAACAGTATGTTTACCGACTTAAAAATGTTTATTCTTTAAAAAATTAGTTGCTTTTTATACAGCTATACAAAGTTTGTAATGTTTCTTTGGCAATGGGATATAATGGAATTTTACAACTATATAAAAACTTTCCTTTGCCTAAGAAACAGTATTTACTGTGTGTACATATCTGACTGACAAAGCAAGTTTTCTACTGTCCAGCACCCTAGTTGATACAAGAACAACTACCTCAAAAGGGATTTTACAGGATTTCCAAAAAACAACCTTCGGTGGGTCAAAACACTCACAGTATCGACGGCCTTCTGCATACCATTGTCCTTACAACTTGAAGCAATTATCAAATACAGTTTAGTAATAAGAAAAATCCTTTCAGTGATGAAAAAATACTTAAACTCCATCGAAGTACTGCTTATAATTAACTATACATAAGAAATTACTTATCCTTCTGTCTCAAATATATTTAATGCTTACTACTGTTTTCAAAGATGGCCATTTCTCAAAAGTAACTGCATTACACCCCTTTGAAATTAAATAGTTAAATCCCAGTGCTGGTGACAAGTATACAGCAAATTAACTTCATTCTTTGCAGAGATCAAAACTAATTCTCTGATTCAAGAAGATCTAGACGTTCACCTGGTTTCAGCTTTCTTGTAGACTATGCAGCAACTTTGTTGTCTTTCTAGAGGGAACAAAAGTAGTGTTAAAATTAATTTTACAAAACAAACCTTACAAACTAATCTGGGCAACAGCCCCAGGACCACTTGTGCTGTACTGGCTGTTCCCCATGTCCTGCAGCATAAGGGAGACCTCCAGAGGAGATCAGGTTGGCATCTGGTCAAACTCCCTCAGTCTGGAGCTGAGTAGAGCAGCTCATCACTCTGGATACAAGCACAGCACAAATCCTCAGCCCTTACACCATCTCCTACTCAACTGGAAGGCAGCAAAACACTTGCTCAGAAATTCGAAATGCTAATCTTCAATTCCTCATTTCCATTCACGTTCACCTACCCATAGGACTGTTGCAAACTAATCAAGAACAGCTGAGGGATATCTCACAACAGAGAGAAATGTGCTGTGATGAAACTCCCCCTTTTTTAATTTCAAAAATTAAAATTTCTATCAAAAATCAGAGATTCTTGTTTGCAAAACTCTAACTACTCATGCAGTAAACTACCAGTTGTTGTTATTCTGTCCCAGTCAGAACTCTAAAGGCCTAGTTTATCTGAACCAATCCAGATAGCTGTCTTTGTTACTGATTCTAACCAGTACATCAGTCTATAGGATTTGTGGCAACTCATTCACAAAGAATTCAAAAGGTTGTTGCACACTGGAAACAAGTTAAATTATTCCTTCTCATTCTTTATATTTTTCAATATTGCCTGGAAAAATGCTTGCAAAATAATTTACATTTCCAACACTTGCATTCAATCCATAGAACTTCTTTTCCCCTTCTTTTTCTTCTCCTCCCTGATACCAGCTATCAAATAGCTCCTCAGGGCATGTGATGAAAGGCAACCTTTGTTTTTGGTTACTGTTGATAGTAAAATTATGCTATATAACTAAAATTTCAGCATTAATGGACTTTCAAAAAAGTAGCTCAGAGCCCCTGCAAAATACCGCTCAAGAAGTTCTAGTTCAAACCTAAAAGCAGGAGATTTTGACCCTCCTTTCCCAGAACAGTGGATTGGGTCAGAGTAACATGAAGCACACTTTACCCTATATTCGAAGTCAGCAAACTCCCTGCCTCCGCGGCCTCCTCGGAATCCGCCGCGGAAGCCGCGGGGCGCGGTGAAGCCGCCCCTGCCGCCGCCCCGGCCTCTGCCCCCTCGGAAGCCGATGACGCCCCTGCCCCGGAAGCCGCCGCGGCCGCGGTTGGGGCGCAGGGGGATGCCGAAGGTCTCGGCGTTCAACCGCCGCTCCTCGGCCCAGGTGGGTCGCCGCTCCCTGCAGCACAGAACGAACACCGATTGCTGTGAAACACTTGGGAAGGAAGGGAGAGGGGCCAGAAAGCCCGTGAGATGAAAAATGATACATTAATCACATGGTAAATCTCCACAGTATCCCTTTCACAAGAACCCAGGTGTCTGCCACAGTTCACTGGACTCAAGAAGGAATGTGTTACAGTCATTAATTAGATATTAATAATGCTCTAAGAGTTTGCCATATTGAAAAGCACATTCTGTATCCTCTGCACACAGTATCATTTAAAACAAGAAACAGTTTGCAGTTACAGATGTTATTTTATCTCACTGCGAGTGCAACCAACAACTCCCCCTCCTGCAAGTCAAAATAGGTCAGCAATCCACATCATCGTGTGTCTAATAAAAAGGCTGCAGCAAAAGATAAGCTGTAATTTTCCTGAAATGTTATCTGTCCATTTGAACAACACTACTGGCTGAGACAGTTATGTAATCTGCTTAGAAACCATTACCAAAGCAGGGTCATAATTGATTTAACTAAAGTGTTAATTCAGGAGCAAAGCAAAACAAACACCAACCCCCCCCCAACCCCATCTCAGTACATCTGGAAAGGAGATTCCAGAGCCTGTGCATTAAGTTCTAAAAGCATGGCTCTAAAACATCTTAAAATATCTTCCTATGAACATATTGCACTTGCCCACAAAGAAATTTTGTGCTTCTTACTCCTGTTTTATTTCTGCCAGCTGCATGTGGAAATAAACTCTAATCACCTTTGATTCAAAGTTGATTGTAATGAGTAGCACTGACAGTACCTTAAGATATAAACATGCATTAAGCAGACTAATAAGCTTCTCCTTGCAGGCCATACCTATTGTCATCACAGGAAATGTTATCAAAGAAGGATTTGGTTTTGTCATAGTAGCAATTGGGTCCAAGTGGATCTTCCTCATCGGCATTCCCTTCGCTGTTTTGGGTATCAACACCTGAGTCACCTTTGTCTTCTCCATTTACAGGCTTCTCTGGTTTCTCAAGTTTATCTTCTGGAAAATAAAAAGTAAACAGAAGCCTAAAAAGCCTTATTCCCAGTCAGATAGGAACTATATTGAATGATACAAAAATGATTTAATGTGGAAGTCAAATAATTTGACGTGGAAATTAGGATGTATTGCTGCCACTGTCTGGAGGTTTCTATACTTCCTGTGGATTTAGTTAAGAAAAAACCCTGTGGCAGAACGGATTTAACAGCCATCTATTTTCTCCCCTCTTTAGCTACTCCTTTCTCGGACTTAAGAGCCTCATTCAGTGAATCCTCCTAAAAGCAATCCCATGGTTTTGTTCATCCCTGTTGTCCTTCTTCCTTGTCTTCTGGTTTTGCTGTTATCTCCTTTGAGATGCAGGGCCAGCATTCTGACTTTACGATGTACTTATTTGCTAATACTGCCTCAAGTTCAACTTACTGTTTTGACTGGTCCTGAAAACAAAGCTGACGGTTCAACACCAGCAGCTATTACTACCTTCAAATCTCATTCTGAAATGTCTACAGCTTGTCTCACAATGCTGTGTATAAACTTCAGATAACCAGCTCAACCTTCCCACACCACAAGAATTACCACACTCAAACATTTCTATAGGTATTTATAGTTGCTTTCCCTTTTCTCCTTATTATTCTGAAAAAAAACAACCCAGTATGAACAGCAAGCCATCAACTCACTGAAAAATGATCCAGAAAAACAGGCATGCACCACAGGACAGATCTTATGGGACTCAACGGGTCTTTTCACTCTACACTGAAATCTGATCATTTATTACCACCTTTTGTTTCCCATCTTTTAGCCAATCATTCACTGGAACAGGGAACTCACTATATTAACCTGCAACTGTTTTGTCCAAAAATAGTAGCAGCAGCGTAACAAACAGGTGGCTGGTCACAAGAGAATGAGGTAATCAAAACAGAAGCCTGCTAGAAAAGGAGTGTTGGCAGCATGGTTTCTAACTACTCCTGTGTTACACTGGGAAAGGATAAAAGCAAGGAAATGCTACAAACCTTCGAATAAACTCTCCTGCATACTACAGTGAAGTTCTGATCCCAAACTCCTTTGCTTTCATCTCTAATGACAATATAATTTTGGTCTAATAACTGAAAACCTAAGAGATGGATTTTCTTATATTGCATCCTTTCCAGAACTTCAAAGTAACAAACATTATTGGTACTTTTGGTTATCTAATCTGCATTTTTAACAGAGACTTGTTAGAACTTCACGGTTGATATCTGCTACTTAAAATTCATGAATAACTCAAACATTGACCCAAGTACTTAATTAACATATGATCCCAGTTTACTTATTAATTGGTTTTTAAATTTATTTTTTAATGACTGCAAACAAGACTTAGTACTATATGCCTTTTAAGAGTTGTTCTCCAAGGTAGGAGCAAAACAGCAAGACACAGTTTTTCCATACTCAAATCTAAAGCAAAAATTGGTTTACCTTTTAATTTAAGTTTATTATGAAATTCTCTATCAATTTCCTCCTTATTGAACTGTGCATTTGCACTTTCAAAGTCAAAGTCCTTCTCAAACTTCATTGGACCATCCCTCCGAATACCAAATCTTCCTCGGCCCCCTCTGTGACCTCCACGGCCTCTCCGTGCTGCAGGTGCACCTGGAACTGAAAAGAGGGAAATTCTGTTTGGTTTTGCTTTGTGGATTGGCTTTTCTCTGAGGGTGGTGAAGGGTGTTTTGTTTTTTGGTTTGCTTTCTAATTCCTGGGGTAATAGGCTGGGACTTCAGAAGTGCAGGAAGAGATGCCTGTTGTTTAAAGTCCCATCAGAGCAGCCTGTAATTTGTAAATTCACTTACAGTAATGATGGCAGTGCCACAGACAGCATAACAGTACTAAATTTGTGTGTGAAAAGACTCTCTAGAAGTCATTAAAAGCTTTTGGAAGAAGAGTTAAAATATTAGTGGCTTTTCAGTCAAGTATTTCTCTAGCAAGGCTTTTATTTCATGCTATTATTTTTATAAATCCCTGAATAGTCCTTGATTTACATTTTTATTTAAAATGCTCAGTATAAAGCAACAAGCAGAGATTTTAATGTTGACTTCATTTGCTTGAATTCTTCTGGCTTAATGCAAAGTTGCTACCCTCTCAAAGCAAAATGTGAAAGAATTTACGTATTTTAGCAAATTTAAAAACTATTTCTCAAAACATGATTTACCAATTTGTCGTTTGTTTTCATTTCTGAGTTCATTTTCTGATCTTGAAACCTTGTGTGCTTCAGCTAAAGTTGGAAATAAAAACATGATTTGTTTATCCAATTAGGTATTTTTGATCATACTTTTGTATATATAGTTCAGATTTCAAAAAAAAAATCCAAACCTATAAATGTAAACCACATGTTTAAATCATAGAAGAAAAAGAAGTAATTTAGATAGAATATATGCTTAAATTTAAAAATAAATATGTATCTAATCCAGATCTCTGCTGGCCAGCCTACCAGTAATAGACAGCAGGACAATTCCTCTGTATTAGCCTTTAAAAGAGCAGTTTGTATGTGTATGGAAGGAATCAAGCTGTATGAAAACTACCCAAAGCTACCTCTTCTGTGCTCTTGGTTCTCTAGGGATTTTTGGCTTGCAGACATCAAAGGTCTGGTTTGTACAGGACTCCTCCTCCCAACTGGTGCTGGAGTGGGCAGGTGGGCTGAAGCTGTTTGTACAGCTTGTTCCATGGTGGGGCTCCTTCTCAAATGGTCCATCTGAGGGCTTGAACGACCTGGGGAAAAAATAAAACAAAACCAAACCCCACAGGGTTATTTCTCATCTACAAAGGTGAGTTACTGGAGTTACTGGTCTCAACCAATCTAGACTGACAAGTTTATCTGCCCAAGCAGTCAAGACAGATGAGTCAAAAAAAAAAATTCTGCACCATCGGATCCACTATTTCAGAATAAAGGATATTTAGGAATATCTCTTGCCTCAGTCAAAAAGGAAATAATGGGTAGGATACCCAATCCCTACCGACCCACTAATGATGTGCATTTAGCTGTGGAATGAAACTTTGGCATTGACTGGAGGTAAAAATGCTCCTTCTGCCTCCCTGGGATGCCAAGTGGGACGAGGCTGCTCTCAAAGGCAGCTGTGACGCTGCTCAGTCACTGCGGCAGGATCCCTACCTGCACAAGGACAGGGGCGCCCAGTCTGGACCCAGTGCAGGGAATGAGCTGTGGGAGCTGCCCCACTGTTGGGGGTTAGATTTGTTTCCTTCTTTTCTTATAAAATTTTTTTTCCCATAAGTTGCTAGAAGACTAACTACTGAGTACTTCTGAGTACTTGGCCAAAACGAAAGTGGCCAAACCTGGGAGGGGAAGATAACGCGGGTTTTGGGTGCAGGGAAACGAAGGGCTGGGGACAAGTAGTGTGTCTCTTGCTCTGGGCAAGGAAGGAGGACAGCAAGGCTGTTTACTTGCTGGGAGAGGAGTTCACAGTCACCACCGACTCCGGTCCTGGAAAGCCACCACCATCTGCTCGTGTGCCCGGGGACTCTGAGCGTGCTTCTTCCTGCCCTGCTGGGAGCTGGGTCGGGCCCCTCCCGCCGCCACCGCTTGTTCGGCGCTGCTCCTTTTTGCCACAGTGTAACCCCGCAGCTCCCTGCCTGCCGGGACATCCCGCCGTTCCAGCCAGCACCGCAGAACTTCTGATTTGTCTCATCTACCAACCCAGGATTTTCCACTGTTCCAGCTCTGCTCTTAGAGGTCCCGCAGGAACACCAAAATCAGACTTACCGGGGCTTTGTGAAGCAAAAACCCCCCGAGGTTCCTGGTTCTGTTTGTTTTTGGGTTTTTTTTTGTTGCTAATGCAGCAGTTGTTGTAGTTTGCTTTGTTTTTTTATACATACTACTAAAGAACTGCTACTCCTATCCTCAATATCTTTGCCTGAGAGCCCCCTTAATTTTCAAATTTGTGATAGTTCAGAGGGAAGGGGTTTGAATTGTCCACCCCGAGGGAGGAGGGGGGGCCGTGCCCTTTCCTTAGCAGACACCTGTCTTTCAAACCAAGACACCCACACAGCACTGCTCACACAGCGCCACGTGCAGCACCAGGAGGCAGAAGCACCTTCAGAATGGAGCCATTGATCGAGCCAGACAAGTTTACAACATCAAATAGGTAAATCCACTAAGAAATTAGAGTAAGACTGAAGTCCCAGTAAGTTAAAGAACAAGGTTCCATCTCATTACAAAACTAACAAAAGGAAAACAAAAAGAAACCAAACCCACAAAACCCCATGAACAAAACAATAAATCCAACCACCCCTCACTTGCAATCTACAAAGACAAAAAATATTTCTAAAAGCAAACACATTCAGAAAAAGACCTGTTGGTGCCCCACAGGAAACGTTGTGGCAGAATGTATGTTCACCTGGAGCATACGCCATACATATCTACACATGTCCACGAATCACACAGGCTTTAACTACAGAAAACCAAACTACTATTTCAACAGAGAGATGCTCAGCATACGTTCGCCCCTTGAATTAATCCAACAAAGTAGAACCTCTATTTTTGGCAACCCACACAACTAGTCCTAGAAACAGTCCAAATGGGTATACAAATCTCAGCTGGAATTTAGGAAAAAAACATGTTTGCTCTAAGTGTTTTGCCTTTTAACGTGACTGCATAATTTAAAAACAGCATTAGGAATATATCTCAGCACGCACTTTGACAGCAAGGAAGAGTGTAAGAGCAGGAAATAATGGGGTTTGTGTTTTTAAGGAGCAATGTTAACAACATCTGCATGAAGGGTGAGGGTGAAGGTGTTTGGTTTTTTTTTCCTTGCTATTCAAGTATCATCCAGAATCTCATTTTTTCCAATATTACATAAACTATCCACACAGTTCCTGTTACTATTAAGCTGACTTAAAGTCATGTCATCATCTCTACAGGAAATCAGGTCTGCTGTTAATATCATCCTTGTAACTATACATGAACAGAAGAACTACAGATAGGAATAGATTTTAAAATTTTAAGCTGAACGACTTCCCAGTCCATACTTCAGTATGAAATATCTGCAGTTCTGTCATGTTATCAATAAAACTAAACACTGAATTTCCACATGTACCTGTTTGCTAACATTGTTTCACTTCGTTAAGTCCTAGTTCTCAGTACAGATGCTTTAAGGGTAACAATAAATGTGTTACTACCCCCAGCACTCCAACATGTGGAGGAAACACATTTAAAGAGCAAACACAAAGCCTCTCAGTGTTTCCTGGGTTTAATACCAAGTGTTTTCATGAGAGAATTCAGCTGTTTGGTTGGCGTTTCTGGCAACCACCAAAATCACACGGACATAACTGGTCAAAAAAAGACTGAAGTCACTAAAAAAGATTTTACCTTGAGACATCTGTGTTTTTAGTGATCTTGCATCTGTTGTAAATGCAGAACCAACTGCAGTGCTTTGGGACATGCTAGCACTGCCTGAAGAGTCTGTTCCAAAAGATGTTAAAGAACCTCCTGCTTTGAAAGAAATAATATAGTTGTAAAATCTGGTTTAGACTTTTTTTAAATTAGCACTAAATGATTAGTGAAGCTTTATTAGGCAGTTATTCTAGAGTACATGTAAGTCTGCCCTTCCCATACACTTTAGTTTAATCTAACAGATGCACGCACATAAGCTGGTAAGACTTGATCAAATATCTTGATTTTTTTAATCTAAAATGAAAAATAAAAGAGCACTTCTAGCTTCACCATCACAGGTATTAACAAAACAGTCATCTTATGGAGCCATACATGCTATTGGTATATATTTCCACTTAAGATCCTTTCAGCAAAAATGTGACTGCCACATCTTATTAATTGATATCAAATTATGGCCAATTCTACAGCCTTTCTCTTGCATGGCTAACATTTTCAGTACCAGGAGTAACACTGCTGCCAGAACACTTGCGAGCTTATAAGTTCCTATGAGAAAAACTCAACTGTGAAATAAACTCTCAGAGAGGATGGAGATTTGGTTGGTGAGTCTTAGAGAGAATGTGCAGGATAAAGGAACAACTAGCCCATGCAGCTCACAAATACTTCCAGCATGTTTCCCACCTAGCCAACAGCTCACGAACAGCTGGAGGATTGCGCTGGCACATGATTAGTGAATAATCCAAATCCTTAGTTAAGGCAAACAGCACCTGGTCAACCCAACAGCACAGCTATGGGGCTTCTCTGGAGGGGCTGCCTCTACCACTTTTGAAACATAATGAATATCTGTCCCTCTGAGATAGGTGTTTAGTTCTCAATCATAATTATTTTGATTTAAGATGCAAACACTATGAAGAACTCTCTACTTTCGAGCTAAACTGCAGAACTAACAGAGATGGAAGACTTTGAATCTGCCTTAGGATAAGGCACTGATGAAATTCTAAGCAGCTATTACTGTCTGTGCACACACAGAGCTTCACTCCCAGGAAAACACCTACCAACTCCCACAGCGCCAAACTGCTGCCCCACCAGCGGGCTCGGGCTGAACTGACTGTACGCAGGCATCCTGCCAAAAGGACCATAGGACCCCACAGACTGGAATGAAGATGTAGTCGAAGATCCTAGTGAAGACTAAAGACAAAACACACAACACACTAGCAAAAATTCGTATTTACACAAAATTAGGAAATAGTTCTGTGAGGCAAGAAATGTAGAAACTCTAAAATAAACATTTTCACAAGTATGTACAGCTTAGAAAGCACTTTTACCCTTCCACCATCACAGACCTGTGGAAACAGTACCACAAAACTTTGCAATCTTTTCCCTATAACCTCAGACACTGGACTCTCTTGTCCAACACACATATATAAGCTTTGTTGGCAAATTTAGAAAGTGTCCTATCTTTTTCCTTGAAGTTTCAAACCCGACAGGCACAATACGACATCCAAGAATGATGGAGGAGGCTGGGGTTATCACTGTTATTGGGGTTCACAGTAATGCAACCTCACCACTCTTGACTACAACTGACAGAAGGACTTGCACCAAACTCAAAAAAAGTCCTTGGAAAAATGCAAAGGCACCTCATAAAGAAATTCAAGAATTTTATCCTACAGAATAGATAAAGCAGTATCTAAAGCAGTAGAACCGTATTACATAGAATTATCAATCTCCATTTGAAGCAAGAGATTTCTTCTTGCTCTCAGGGATGATTTTAAGATACCCCACAAGCACAATCAAAAAGCCAACAAATTTCTGAGAAAACTATTTATCAGTCCATTTACTACAAAATGACAGATTAATTAAATCTGAAAGCTTCAAGTTGTAAGTTGCTTTCCCCTCAGAAACCAAGTATTCACTAATCAAATAACTGCCTTATAGTATGAAGCCTGTTTAAAAACACATAGCTAGATGAAACACTTTAAAGTCATAGTTAGCAAAAGAATGCTGAACATTAAAACAAAAATAAAACAAACAAGCAAAGCCACTAATGATCTGGATATATTTTAGCATCTACTCTGTTTGATTTATACCAAGTCTGATCTTCCCAAGAACTATGTGTCCTCGTAAGCCAAGTCCCCTTCAAAAAAGGCATCAAGATCTACAAAACGTCATTAGTTGGTTTTAAAAAGACAGCTGCTTTGGTATGTAGTGCACCATGCTAGAGTTAGATTTCAACCTTCATTTTCACAGGTAAAGACTATGAAAGGAGAAAATCCTTCCAGAGTTCTTTACATTGTGTTGTGAACCTTACAGTGATAAACACTTTAAAAATTAAACACTCAGCTAGAGAGCACTTAAGCTAGCAAGTTACCTCTTCAGCAACAGTTATTTAAAACTCTGTTTTGACTTACCTGAACAATAGCAGGGTCCTGTGGCAAGGAGCACTGAGGTTTTGGTGGCTCACAGACGGTCAGGTCTTTAATGTCACTGCCACGGAATATTATGTACTCAAACACTTCATCGCGAGGTGGGATGGGTCTGTCCGTTGGTCTGTCTTCTGTACCAAAGGAGCGAACTGCAAAGTTGGGAAGGGAGAAAAAGAATGAAACATCCCACATTCAACAAAGGGATTTCAAACATACTGCAGAGACCAACAGCTTTAAATAAAAAGAATAAAATTTCATTGAGAAAAAAATGCTTATTGAATAGGCATCATATTCTTTATCATTATCAACTCTCCTCAGACAAACAAGTAATTTTAGCTAAAAAATCTGATTTAAAACTCAAGCAGAACTGAGAGCTGACTAAGACATCACTTATGCTATCAATTACATGTTGAATATTTCAATTGTTTTGTGAGGGTAAAGGGGAAGCAGGAAGGCAGGTTTTTTGGCTGGTAAGTTAATCCTATGAATCAAGGAATACATGAGTTTACATATTTCATATTCTATATTTGCAAAACAGGAAAAAGTATTCTAATACTACTAGAATCTGGAATATTAAAAATTACCAAACATTAATTTCTCCAGAGATTCAAAATTTAATAAAACAACAAGAATTCTGTGATATGTATATACAATTTTCGCTAAGCAAACCTTGCTGGTGGTAAGGTTCATATAATATCATATAATCTCTGTCAAATTAAGCAAACTCACTGGGGCATAACTATCTTCCTAGTGTGCACCATACCAAGATATTAAATTCCTTATATGAATTCCAACAGCTTTCTGACTGCACAGCAATGAAGCAATCAAGCTTTCCTTTTGCACTACGTATAAATAATCACTACCACTGTACACAGTGTAAGCAAAGTACATCACTTTGCTGTCACTGCCCTCTCAGAAACTTTTCCCCACCCTCAGACTGCCAACGCTGGGTGAGTATCAAATGAAACAAACAAATAACTGAAAAAGAGATTTGTCTCCAAGGGCTAGTTTTGTAAGCAAAAACTAAACAATGGATTGAAACCAGAGAGGGGAAAAAACCAAACCGCCCAAAACATGACAGTCACATTCAATCACAATCTCATCAGCTTGTGGCAGCTTTAACAATCCCTCATGACTGTTTTCGCTCCAGCCTTTTAGAAAGCATTTGTTTGCTTTGCAAGGTACCAGAATTAGATTTCCCTCCATTTTCAGATGCATCAACATTTTGGAGACATCATTAGGCACTTATTTGCAGCCACAGAATCAGTAGTCAAGAAAAGCAGAGTCTCCCATAGAGATGTATTAAGTGATACTGAGTCATTTCTCAGGCTGCACCAGCCATCTTCCATCACTGTTGCTTCTTGTGATACTGCATAAACAGAGCTTAACAGTCAGGTATTAAAATCTTTTTAAGAAGCATAATTCAGGGGTAAAGAGATCATGTCCACGCTACAACGAAAAATAACATTAAGTGGTTACAATTCTTTTGTTCATGATCATAGTGAGCTTTCATGATCTTTTCCGTTTCTGTGCATCTGAAAGTCTGCTCTGAATGGTACTACAAAGTGTGAGCAACGTAAAAAGGCACACACTGTTTAGCTAATGTCAGTCCTTGTTAGAAGAGGAATCTGTCTTCTTTTCCTCTACACAAAAAGTATTTGGAGCTCAAGAATTTGCAGAAATTAACTCAAATGCACAGTAGCTTAATAACATTATCAATGGGTCATGTGCACTCCTGTAATTCATTCCACTGCTTTTTATTCACCAGGCTTTTCTATTTCACTATCTTGACCGTGGATACAGCCTCACTTTCTGGCCATCTTACAGTCTATCACATAACAAATTATCTTTGACTTTCATTCCATCATTTGACCTGCTGCCTTGGTAAGTAAAACCAAAGTTGATTTTGTACTGCTTCTCTCTGTCTCACACTGAAATGGTTTCTTTAGTAGCCATTTTGTCTACAAAGGTGCACAAAAATGGCCAGAGTATGATCAGTAAGTTCCCAAAGGATTTTACTTTCTAGCTAAAGTGAAGAAACTACTCTATAGGAACACCACAGAGAAAGGGTAGTATGTTAGAGGGTTGCATCTTGCCTTTACATGGAAATAAAAATCTGATGAACAGTGGAAGAAATATGCCTTGAAAGTATTTCTCTTATGTCAGAGCTACACTGCACAGGTATTTTAATATTAATACTAATGTCCCATGACACATATAGGAACAGTTCTAACACCTGGCAATTACCTTTCTCCAGCCTAAACCAATCAAAAAAAAAAAAAAAAGGGAACCACCAGACTTTAATCTACTGATGCGCTGAGAGAAGTAAAGGGATTTCAGTGTATGTTAAAAAACAATGTCTTTCTCCACACCACAAAATTACCATAATATCAAAAGGAAGTTCTTCAATGCCAAAATTTAGAATTCATCTTTGAGATTCAACTGTCTATGCAGCTAACTCAAGACACTGATATGGTTGCCAGTGGTTTAGCAATAAAACACATCAAGACTTGCTACAAAAAGTTAGCCTCTTCCTTTACTTCTCCCCTGCCCCAAATCAGACTGGTTTTATCACAGCCTTCTGCAAAATATTTCTTCCAATGAAGATTTGCTCGACTTGAGACGGGTAAGCAAACTCCCCTGATTTGTAGTTCAGACTCGCCCTCCCACCACAAGCAAACAAAATAACCACCCCAAGTCCAATTTCCTTTTAAAGCAGGAACCAGAACTGCATGTGTGGCCATCTTAGGAAGGGCTACTTAATGAGTCCACCCCAGACAGGTCCCTCAGAGTAGTGTTAAGAGCAGTGAAAGTTACTTTTCATATTCTGCAAAGGCATACCTATCTTCACAGTTTCTGTCTTCCTTACTTAGATTAGGATTCAACACAATCTGAGCTCATGAAAGTAAGAAGTCTAATATTAGAAGTGGCCAGTATAGCAGGATTTTAGAAAGAAATAGCTTTTATTATGTTTTCTCATACTCAGAAATTCTAAGTTGCCGGAGAATCAAAAGCACAAGGTACTGGAGCAGCAGCAGGCTTAGAGCTCTATCACGGAATTTCCTCAGACTACCTCCTTCCTCCAGAACAAGGTGCAGTGGTTCATATATAGCAAAACACTGAAGAGTGAGAGGAGATGAAAATAAGCACGTCAAAGACAATCTTACAACTGCAGTAAATCTAATTAATCCTACCTTGTTGATTTCAGGATTGTTTTTTTCTTTAGTTTTTGAAAGAGCTAAACTGGCTTAAGGACTTGCAAACAAAAGGACAAGCAGTACATGCTAAAAGTAAACTTATTTTTGTCAGTATAAATACACAAAATTAAGTAGCCAGCAAAAATAATTAACTCTCCTGAGCCTATTCATATATATACTCATGCCCAAGTAGTTCTGCCAACTTCATATTAAAGTGCTGTGAGCAACTTTTAATACAGATTTTGACTGTGATATTACTACTATACAATATTATAATGTATATTACCATATTATACTACTGTAGCATTCAATGGCAACATTGCAACTTTCCCTGTCAGTTCATAGATATGACTACTTGTTGATTAACACAGGGAATCTAAGCAGAATGTTAAACAGAAGCAAATCTACTGACCCTGTTCCCCTAATGTGTCAATTTCTGCAAACAGGTTGTTCAGTCTGTGCACAGCACTGACACTCCTCACTCCCTGAGGAGCAAACGCACACAGAAACCAGCTCTTCCCTGCTCCTATGGCACCCAGGAGGAGCATGAGGACTAAAATGAGACCACCACAAGTGAACACGTAATTCCATTGTCACCTTTCTTCAAAAATCACAACCCTTTCACTGGAAACGTGCTTTGACGCCTGCACACCACAGTGAGCTCATGCCAGGCTCATTCCTCCAGAACAATTAACTCAGCCTGCGTTCCCTTACTTGCAGCGAGATTGATGAGGGCAGCAGCCAGGAGTGGGCTTTGACAGGAGGAATTTTTCTGCTGTGACATACTGTGCACAAGTTTGGCTTGACACACATGCCCTAACCTTCAAGACATGCAAGGAGCATGTTACTTAACTGAGTAAAAAATACATTCATAAAAAAATGATAGAAATTTAATCCTTCCCTTTCCTGCTCCCACTCCTGACTGAGCTCAAGCCTTCACAAAATTTTAACTTTCCTCCGTCTGCATTTCTGAGTCTTTCACCTGCAATTAATGTTCTGTAGAAGTCTAAAATTGAAGTTTTCCTTTTGATGTGTCATTATACCATGGACAACACTATCAGAGATGGTTGAAAATGCCAGAAGTTTAACTACTTCTTAAAATTACCAAAAGCTGTTTCATTAATATCTATCAATTATAACGGTTCCAAATGCAACTCTCAATAGTCCAAGAGTGGCTACGTGAGAACCGATACATTAAAGCACAGACAACACTTAATTTTGTTTCTTATACTCACATACCTAAGGATTCCCTGTTGTTGAAGGAAATAAGCTTTTTCTGACCCAACATTGTTGTTCTTACACAGCTTACCTGCATTAAAAATAACTCGCTCTAAACAAGTGCCTTGAAATAGAAAAGCATTATGTATAACTAATATGAAAGATCACATCTCCTTTTTAATGCCACAACATTTAAGATCAAGCACTGTGATTATTCTGTAAATGCCCCAGATAGGACAGCAATCACTTTCCAGCAAGAAAACTAACCATAGCTTGCAAACTCGCCTTAAATTGCTTGGGCTTAATGATGTTTTAAAAATTAATAATGAGTTTTTTAAAAACTAAGTGTTAACTAGAACCATGAACTAGAAGAACAATTCAAGTTATTTTAATTTGAGGCTTGACAATAGGAGTGAGTGGATTTTGGTTCCAGACACTGTCTCTGAAAAGCTGGAGATTCAAAGAAAATCTGTGCACCAATAACATTTAATAACCTCAAATGTCTGCACAGCTTGCTTAGTGTTTGGAATCCACTACTGATGGCTGTTTCCCCTGTTATTTAAATAACTATACACTTACACACTTTGTGAATGGATGCATCACTTCACCTTATCAGACTCCAGCTTAGGTTTAAAATGTTATGCTCAATATTTAACAGCTCCTATCTTTCTCTGATTGTGAGACAGAGGCCACAAGTTTTGCTTAGTGAAAAGACCACAACACTGTAAACAAAATGCTGATTAGAGAACTAGAACAGATTGCCCCCAGTAAGGGAAGACTACAGTCTGTGCTGGCAACCCAAAAAACTTATTGCTGTCTGGAACCCTAGACAATTTAAGACAAATGAAGGCATTCCACAAACACAACTTCATGAGATTGATCTCCAACTTTGGTTTAGCCCACAGAAATTCTATGGTTGGGCAAATCTGTAGTTATTCGAGAACAGACTCTACCTCTACTCTTGCACTTTATGTCACCATTTCAGTAACCTCAGTTAGAATATGAATAATGATAAGGTGCCCTGCATTCAATTCAGGGAACAGTCCTGTCACATAGACTACACAGCTGAACAACTGAAAACATCAAGTGTTTTGGGGCTTTTTTTGTCTCTCTCTGGCAAAAAAAAAAAAAAGACATTTGTGGTCAGGATTCACACTAAACAGTTTTGGTTTGACTTCTGGACTCAGCACAAGAAGAAGAGGTAACTTACCTGATCAACATATTTACAGCAAGAGTACAAGTTCTGCTTCTTTCACAAACAGAGTCAGCCAATAATTAAGCACACTTGCCACCTTACATATACATATACACTGTCATATACATTCAATGGCCTAAGCCTTCAGAAACTTGAATACTCTCGAGTGGAGCATTCTGTTAAAAAACACAGAGAACTGCTCTACAGTCTAACACGGTTGTTATCAGCTCCAGATTAATCTCAAGATTTTTGATTCCATGTGGCCTAGAAATACTGGTTTATTCTCTTCTGAATCATAACACTATTACAAAACACACATTCTTCAGCTAACTCAGCCAAGTTTTATTTGAGTAAATTCAGTGGTTTAAGATTTACATTCCTGATG
Source organism: Nicator chloris (assembly GCA_013400495.1). Classification (NCBI taxonomy): domain Eukaryota; kingdom Metazoa; phylum Chordata; class Aves; order Passeriformes; family Pycnonotidae; genus Nicator; species Nicator chloris. The sequence goes on along the minus strand of WAAE01007444.1, from coordinate 61,397 downwards.
AGAGCTATGAGAAGAGAGTAGATGAAACTTGTAACCGTAGTTTGATCTACCTTAAAGATGTACACTTTGGCAGATACACCACAACATAATTTAACCACTATTGACAAGTCATGCAAAATTGGCTTGCTCAGCACTAAATCAGTCTAATTTTGGACAAGACTATCACAAGGTCCTTAAGGATAGGATTCTTTTTCTATGTGCTTTTGCACAAACCTTAACAATCACAGCATGCAACTGGAATTTCTGAATATTTATTTTTGATCACAGCATCCAGCTTTTACTTGCATAAACCAAAACCAGCTGTCCTTTCAAAGTAGATAATGCAACTCCAGCCAGGCAATTCGACCTAAAGGCAACTTTAGAAATAAGTAAAAATCACATAATGAAAGCTAACTGCCTGTAAACGAACTGTGCAAGCCTGGGACCAAACCCCACTGTAAGGTGTTTCAAAGCCCATGTATCACAATTTACAAAACAGAGTAACCTATCTCTTAAACAATAACGGGGGGGGGGGGGTTGTTTGGGAGGAGGGAAGGCCTAAAGTGACATAGCGCACAAACAAGAATTACCACAAAGGCCAGCGAAAGCGAACATGCTCGTGGTATGCACACGGCAGCTGAGCAGAACGGAACAGACCGGCGGTAAGCCTTTCCTATCAGCCAGGAATCCAGCTTTGGAATCCTCTCTGTTCCAAATATTTCATTTACACAGGGAGAAATATTTCGTCTTACCTAATGGCTGGATAGACTCTCTGCTTTTACATAGGAATGTAGATTACTTAGCAAGACTTCACAGATGTAAGAAGTGTAAAGGAAAAAAACGCTGAGTTTGGCAGAAACTATTATAAAGCGGTTATTAACAGTTCTGACTTAATATGTTACGTTGAGAATGAATTATCATGCATGAGAAACACTGAAGTCATTCGGATGCCCAGTTTCAAAAACTCTTTTTTCTCCTCAACTCTCTTCTCAGTAAACCTGCCTTTCTAACTTTCTTACACTTTCACGCAGATCCCTTCTCTCTCGATATATAAATGTTTAGATATCTATATATCTTCTGACCGATAACGTTCTGATACCATTTCGGACTACACTGTGCCATATACCTCAAAAATTAACACCTTACGTTCAGCTTTTGTCGGTAATCCAGCACTCAGGATTCCCTTCAGACCCGAGCTGTCTGCCCTCCTAAGATGCAGAGCAATCCAGACATACTCGGCCCTATACCCTATAGGTCTGGAATTCTTAACCATTCAAACAAAACCTCTTTCTAGCCACCCCCACCCACTCCCTTTCACGCACTAGCTCCGGACTTGTTCCACCGCCACGGGTTTCATACTTGCACTCTACGATAAGCACCTCTGAGCAGCCCCCGGTGCGGTAGCGCTCCCGGCTCCTCTCCGCGAGGGTCCCTCCCGGAGAAGGGGGAGCAGGGGTGCGCGGGGCCTCGCAGCGCTGTTGCGCCGCCGCTCTCACAGTCAGACCCTCTCCCGCTTCCACCTCCCTGCAGCCGCCCCGCCGGAAGGACGGCGGGTCGAGGCGGGCTCCGATCGAGCTCCGCCGGGCCTCGCAGGCTGCAGGCCGCCAGCCGGGCCTTCTCAGCGCCCGGACAGCGCCGCGGCTCCAGCTACTCGCTCGATCCTGGTCCCGCGGCCTCGATCCCGTCCCGCGGCCGCGCTCCCCGAGCGCCCCACCCCGAGCGCCGCCGGGCCCGCTCCTCCGGCCGGCTGCGTCCTTACCTTTGGCCAGCGCCACCGTGGAGTTCTCGGTGTCGATAGTGTACAGGATCCCCTCATAGCGGATCTCAGCCTTGGAGATGAGGCTGATCTTGCTCCCGATGTAGGGCGTCCCCCCGCTCATGGCGCTGCTTCTCGGTCAGGGACACCCCTTCGCCGCCGCCGAGGGCTCCTGAAGCCAGGCACAAGCAGCAAAGCAAGCCCGACCCTAAGTCGTAGTAGGCGCTACCCTCCTGCCGCCCCGAGCCACCGCTCCCCGCACACCGGAGCCCTGGGCACGGCCCTCAGAAGAGCGCTCAACACGGCCCGCGCCCCGCGGCTCCCAACATGGCCGCCGCCTTCATCTTCCCTCACAGCGTCCCCCCCCCCCCCCGCCCGGCCCGCCTGGTGCATGCCGGAAGCACGGCTGCTCTCGCGAGAGCTGCGGGCAGGGACGCCAAGTTGGGGGCGGGAACGTCGTGGAGCGGCGTCGGGGTTCTGCGCGCGACGGCCGGACCCGAGCGCGGAGCTTCGGCCCCGCTCGGCTCTGCCTGGCCCGACCGTGCTCGGTTTGGCCCCGCTCGGCTCAGCCCAGCCCGGCCCGGCAGCCCCCGGCGTTCCCCCGCGCCGTCGGTCCCTTGTCGTCGCTCGGCAGCCCCGGCCCTGGTGAGCGGTCACCGGGCAGGTGACAGCAGCTTTGGTGATCGGGGGTTTCGGGGTGTTTGAGGGGCCCGGTCGTTGAACGGCAAATCCCGGTGACCCCCATGAGCAGTCGACAACATGCGGGGAACCGGGGCGGGGGGGGATGATAACATCGGTTCGTGTTTCACGGGGATTCCTTTTACTCTGCTGGAAGTGTTGAGTCAGATCATGGCAGCCAGCACTAAACAACACAGTTGTTGATGAAATGTTGACCAAAGTGTGGGATTAACCCGGAAAAAACACCCTTTTAGTATAAGTAAACACTCAAAAACACCTCATGATTTTGTGGTTGCACTTGATTTTTGCACCTTAAGTAAGAATCACAAATGAGGCTTCTGTTGGAGGCCACAATATTGCCTCAGGCCCCCCCCAGAAAACACCACAACAAAGACCAGCCTCTGGAAAGGTGACTTACCTTTTGTTCAGCAACTGGGCATTATCATTTTGCAAAGATTCAGCAAGTATTTTGTTCAGAATAGGCCTTTGAAATGCAGTAACAATCCAGATTTTTCCAGAAGGGGCCTGCACGTCCCTGAAGAGGAGCCAGACTGGACTCCTGGAAGCTTTGTGCCCAAGTTGAACTGACTGTAAAGTTTCCAGGAGGACGAGTGCCCAGGGAGCTTTACTGTAATTGCTTCCAGCATGTCCTGAACTACTTGAAAGATTATGAAGCAAACTTCTGTTGTAAATGACTGGATATACTGTATCAAGTCTGTGGGACACTGCTGTTGAAAATGTGCATTTGTCATTCCGCTCGAAGTAAAGCTCCTGTTTAGAGAAATAACAAAGACACCTATATTCTGTTACAAGGAAAGAGGCTGGTCTGTGGCTGCTTCTCAATCTCTTGGAGGAGGTGGAGAGGCTTGTAACAGTGTAGAGCATCAGCTACACCCCCTGTTACACGGATTTCCTGCTGCCTTTCACAAGAAGGAGAGAGAGAGAGGGAGAGAGGAAGGAAGGAAGGGAGGTAGGTAGGTAGGGAGGTAGGTAGGAAGGGAGGGAGGTAGGTAGGAAGGGAGGGAGGTAGGTAGGAAGGGAGGGAGGTAGGTAGGAAGGGAGGGAGGTAGGTAGGAAGGGAGGGAGGTAGGTAGGAAGGGAGGGAGGTAGGTAGGTCTGGTGCAGATCTTCCTAAGACTTCTCTCATCTGCCTCTCAAAACTGGAGAGGTTTTTATGGAAACACCCAGTTTAATACCACAGTATTAGAAAAATGGACACTAAAATTTGTTTCATAGTCAGGACTAGTTGCAGAATCATATGTCTACTTTCCATTCTACATTTATAGAATTAGGGTTCCAAGGTCATGTGATTGGAAGAGGAAATAGAAATGGACATTTATTTGAGCTCAGGACACAATAGATGGGCATTTCAGAAGAGAAATCAAATGGAAACCCGTCAGGGTTTATTTTTCACAGCATACCAGGGTGGGCCAGGTTGGAAGCAACAAAAGTGGCTCCTCTGGTGCCACCTCCCTGCCCCAGCAGGGCCACCCCAGAGCACGGGGCACAGCAGTGTCCAGAGGGCTCTGCAATGTCCCCAGGGAGGAGACTGCACATCCTCTGTGCACAATGTGCTCAGGGCTGGCACTGCCCAGGGCAGAAGCTGTGTCTCTGTGCAGGGGCAGCTCCTGGGCTCCGGCCCTGCCCGTGGCTCTGGGGCCATCGCTGGGCCTGGAGCAGAGCCTGGGCCAGCTCTGCCCTCCCTTCATACAAGGGCACACAGGGACACACGGGACTGAGGGCCCCTCTCAGTTGTCTTTAGACTGAACAGGCTTAACAGCCTTTTCTGAAACAACTTGTAAGTTTCTGGAAGAGAGAAGTTGGCCAGAATGAATAACAAAAACAAAACAAAAACCAAAACAGACAAACAAAAAGTCTGCACAAATTCCTAGGAATAGGAAACTACCCCCTTTAAACACTTAAGGGTTAAATTCTAACCTTCTTGATGACAAATATTCCCAAGTCTCACATCAAGTCCTGTCTAGGTTATTAAACAAGTATTTACAATTAACTTTGCAAGCTTCAAAATTTCTATAAGCCATATTTAAAATGAAATTCATTTGCAGCTGAAGCACATGAAACTAAATTTAGACATATTTTGCCTTCCAGTCTGGGGACCCAGGTTTGGTGAAATCTTATGAAGACCAGCTGAGGTAGCTGGGTGGGCTCAGCCTGGAGAAAAGGAGGCTCAGGGGGGTCCTTGTGGCTCTGCACAAGTCCCTGCCAGGAGGGGACAGCCGGGGAAGTCGGGCTGTGCTCCCAGGGAACAGAGACAGGAGGAGAGGGAACAGCCTCAAGCTATGCCAAAGGAGGTTCAGGTTGGATATTGGGAAACTAATAAACTTTCTTCATGGAAAGAAAAAGGGCAGAAAGCTGCACAGGGCAGAGTCCCAATCCCTGGAGGGAAAAACATGTGGATGTGCCATGGGTTAGTGATGGTCTTGGCAGTGCAGAAGGAATCTTAGAAGTCTTTTTTAACTTACACCTATGCTATTCCTAGGACAGCTCTTAGTTCTCTAGTTATCTTCATGCTCTCCAATTTTTGGAGTTTATAATTTCTATGTCATACTTAAAATGAGCAGCTGCAGGAATATTTTTATAGTGTAAAGTGAATTTCAATAACAAAGAGTTCTTAATTTTAAGAAGCTATCTCAAAATCTTATCTGAATTGGTAGGTAGCATCTTGATATTAAATTTAAACTTAAGATGGTTAAATTGCATATTTGAAGGCACTGAAAGTGTGTATTTGAGACAAAGCCACGACACGTAAGCAGGAAAATAGTGCTCCTTTGGAAGCACTTTCACTTCTGTAGAAGACAATAGGTTCCTGGTCCCCATGCCCTGTTATTGCTCCATGCAGCTGAACAGGGCAGGGGGACTTGGCTGTGTACTGAGTTATTAATGACAAATTTGAGCTGCAAGCAGGGCACCAGCCTGAGCAGTGCTGAGAACTGAAGAGCAGCTCAACTATTTCCATGGTGGATTTTCTTTCACAAGCAATTTTGAAACCATGGTTGGAAGTTAACTTTTCTAAAGACCATTCTCTATCTGAAACAATAATTCAGGAAAGACTGTATTTTAAAAGATCAGATGAGATGATCACAATGGTCTCTTTTTTTTTCTCTCTCTCTTTTTTTGTATTCTGTACATATATAACTCTGAAAAATTAAAGAGCAACAAATACATTCAGAAATGTTTTTTGTGACGAAATGCATAAAAATATTTGGAAAACATTTTTATAATAGAATGAATACAAAAGTTCACAGAGATTCTGTACTTTACTGGAAGTATTTTTCCCTACGTAAAAGCTCAAGCCCAAAGGCAGTTTCAGCAACAAGTTTATGAACATTCTTAGGTATGTCTTCACCTCTTGACTTGAAGGAAGTCCAATGTGAGTCAGTATACTTCATGTTTTATTAAAGAAAACATTCTATTACACTTCCTTACCCTGTGTGTTTTTATATACAGATTGGCTCAATTTAAAAGGAGTGGGGAGAAATACAAATTAATGTTTTACAGATTACCCATGCACAAATGTACATTCAAATTGTAATACTTGCCATTTTCTCCGTCTACTGGGAAGGTAACTTTTATCTTCTAAAGTTACAAAGCAATTCAGTTTCCTCCAGGGTGGTTTTTATGGAAACACCCAGTTTAATACCACAGTATTAGAAAAATGGACACTAAAATTTGTTTCATAGTCAGGACTAGTTGCAGAATCATATGTCTAGCTTTCCATTCTCTTATGAAAACTCTGGAGATGGTTGTATGCAAATGAAGTTCAGGAGCAGGGCAACTAAGTGAGGACTGCATGGAATGTTCCCTGATAAAATCAATAAAGTCTGTGACTCATAAAAAAGTAATATTGGATAGATTTCTATTTTTTGCAACCCAAATAATTATTCTTTATATTTGTACATTAAGAAATTGAATCTTAATGTCTACTATGTTTTAATTAAACTTCCAGGTAGAAACATTTATTAAAAATCCAAATTTAATTTAGCTGTAGCATTCCACAAAAGCAATGCTTATCTTCTAAGCAAATTTTTGATGTATAGATCTCTCATGTACATTTAATGCTGCTTCTCATAAACACTGCTGTACTTTCCCATTCATGCACTGTACCATCTCCTGCTCATACATCCTATCATACACCTTTGGACCTTCAGTATTTTCACTGGCTACTTTCTTGAAGAAATATGCACTGGGTTAATTTCAGGAGACATTTAAATTTATCCTAATTAAACTGGTGCAACCTATATTTAATGAATTTTAAAAGTAGTTTCTTTTTATTCATCATAAACTTGCTCCTAAAGGACAACCAGGAAAATATACCCTGAATAAAAATGTAACCTCCTTTGAGAGGAAACAGAGCAGCCAGGAGCAGTTTGGTCCTGTGACTCCAGCAAGTTGTACATGGTAGGACTGAGCAGATAGAGCCAGAACTGGAGAGTTGCTGAGCCAGCCTCCCACTCCTTCCCAGCAGCGTGTGGAGCAATTGAATGACCTTATTCATTGAGATTCCTTTTTCTTATGAAGACCAGCTGAGGTAGCTGGGTGGGCTCAGCCTGGTTTTCAGGTTTTTGGAAAACCCTGAGAGACCACAACATGAGGAATGATTCCCCATTTCAGACCTCAGAGCAGCAGCTGCAGTACATCCCAGTTTGCAGACGCTCATGCTGTTGCAGGCCAGTACAGACAGGTCTGAAATACAAGCTGCTGCTGGAATCACAAATCCATGGTTATCCCTTGTGTGTTATTCATACGGGAAAATGTTTTTGTTTCGAGGGTCCTATCGAAGACAGTGTCCTGTCATTAGTTAAAAACCCGATGATTTAGGTCCACTGTCTTTCTCTGAAAAGTTATTTCAGAGTGTGTGAGGAAGTGCTGGTGGGAACAGGGCACACAGAAGTGCGATAACAGAAGTGTTAGCAACAAAATTAACTACCTTAAATTTCCCGCGAGGATGCCAAGGGAACAGCACGCCAGGGCAGCTGCTCTGGCGATGCAAAGAGCCTTCTTTTTGTTTTCCAAATCTTCTGCCAACAGCGTCCCCGTTAGGAAGTTGTATCACTGCAACCATTCTGGTCTGGCGAGAGCGGTAGCTTTGGACACCGGTAAGTGCAAAGCACAGCAGTGCAGCCGTGAGCTGTGCGTGCCTTAGGGTTCGCGACAGCTCCCTCCGCTGCACATCCCGCGGCGGGACCGGTGCGGGGCAGCCGGGGCGGTTCGCTCGCTTCTCCCGGCGGGATGGGACAGGACGCGCCGGCCGCCACCGCCTCACCGGGACACGGCAGCGCCGGGTCCCTGCGGCCACCCGGGGGCAGGGAGGCTGCTCCACACTCCTCATCCGTCCCTACGGCACCTCCCTGCACCCGCTGCAGCCCCGCGGCTTCCCGAGGGGCATCGCCGCCCTCTACCTGGGGGTCGCACCAGCCGGGACGCTCGGGGGGCCCCAGACGCGGTGGTGGGCGCGCTCCCGCTCGGGCAGTCCCGGGCGCGCTCCCGCCTGGGCAGTCCCGCCCCGGGGCGGGGCGGAGGCGGTGGCCCCTCCCATGGTGCCCCGCGCGCGGCAGAGCCCCGCGCATGCGCACAGCGCCGCCGGCTCCCAGCTCAGCGCAAGATGGCGGCGGGCGCGTCGGACCCGCTGGAGGAGATGCTGCTCTTCTCCGAGGAGGTGGACGAGAAGGCGCTCAGCGACCTGGTGGGATCTCTGGAATCGCAGCTGGCCGGCGGCCGCGGTCCCGCCGAGGCGCCCCCGCCCAGGACCTCCGCCCCGTCCCAGCAGCCGCAGCCGCAGCAGGGGAGCCTGGCGGGGGGCAGCAGCCCCGGCCGGCAGCAGCACGGCCGCCCCGCGCCCTCTCCCGC
>WAAE01007444.1:0-52809 GCA_013400495.1 Nicator chloris | reverse complement strand
TCGGCCCCGCCGGTCCCCGCGGCCCCCGCCGCGCCCAAGCCCGCGGTCACCGCCAAGGCGGGTGCTGTCCTGCCCGCCGCCCCCCCGGCCGTGTCGCCGCGGCCGGCGCTGGGCGCTGCCCCCCGGATCGTGGCCCCGCAGCTGATCGTGCGGCCGCCGCCCCAGACCACCATCCAGCTGCCCCCCGGCTTCACCATCCCGCCCGGTAAGTGCTGCGCAGCGCTCCTGTCATCGCCGGTCGCTCTAACCTTCTCTTAGCCGAGGGCTTTCCTCTCCCGCAAAGCTGTCAAGTCCCCGCTGATCGACGTGCTGGAAACCAAAGCAGAGGCACCTGTCTGAGGGCACCGTCTGGGGAACAGGCTGCCGCTACTTAGGGTGTAACTGGTACGGCTAATGCTGAGTAATTGCAGCTGTTGTTGGGTGAGTTACTGGTTTTGTCCTGGGGAGAGCGGCAGTCACGGTGAGTTACTCTGTGATGGTGTAGTTGGATGCCAGATAAAAAGCTGGAGTGGAAGCTAAGAATAACTTTATATGTGTTTTAAAGGACTCTGTCTTCTGATTTACACTTGATAGTCCTGAAAAGTTTTTCTGCTTGAAAGAATGTTTTCTGTTTTGAACCAAGTGGTAAATGGGTGTAATCTAAAATTTATAATTTCAGTAATTGTGATAATGTTGTTGGGTGAGGGTAGTCAGACCAGATTTTATTTCCAGTTCTGAAGAAATTATGTCCTCTTTGTACTCCTCTAAGTTTCTTAACTATAAGAATTTAAGTTCAGCAAGGTTGCTAGCTACCCAAACCAGCATCCTTTCATCCTCATGATTCCTACTCTTAACCTGTATGTTATTTCATCTGAAGGGAACTGTGGTCCCCTACTTAGATTTTCATGTTGCAAAAAACTTGTGTATCTTCATGTCTTCTTGAATTAGGAGCTGATTAAACATTTAAGCTAATTCTTTTTTTTTCCTGTTAATATCAATAGCATGTTAAGATGTGGACCTATTGATGTCGTCTGAAATAATTTAGTTCTTCCAATTTATTTATTGAAATATTTGATATTTATTAGCTAAATAGAGCAGCAATATGATGGTGTAGATGTTTGCTTCTGAGTGGACTTTTAGTAGTTATGTATTTGGCCCTAGTTTATGAAAAATCCTCCAGACTGATGCTCCAAATGTATGAATCTTGGTGGTTTCATGAAGACCCAACTAACTTGAAACAGATAAGTTGCAGTTCAGACTGTGTGCCTTTAGCCTTTGCCTCCCTTTGTTAATCTGTTGATTACTCTATGCAGATGATAATGTGCATTGTAACTTTGCACACAGTTTCTGAAGTTCATTGTGTCAATACTTTGATCTGTTACTTTCAAGCAGAAGAGGGAAAACAGCCTTAAAAAGAGTCTGATCCAGGATTTAGAAAATGTTATGGAAATAATACACCAGAAAGTTTTAATTCAAGTTTGATTTTATTAAAGAGAGTTGGAAATCTATTAAGTTTACATAAGCATGAAGATAATATGTTCTAAAAGGAAATTATTCAGACAATACAATGTTATTTTTGAGTTTTTAATTTGCTGGATAGTTTATAATTAATCTGAAACTCCCATATAGCAGACTTCTATATAAAAGAGAAACTTAGAATCAGTTTTTGAGAACAGGTTGTTTTAGCAGATAATGCTCACAAGTTGTGTATTTCATCTTTATGTGACTGACAGGAAGGTAAAATTAATGTCATCATTTAACTGGATTCTAACTTGTAACAGGAATTTATAGTCCTCCAAACTGAATTAAACTATATTATTAACATGTGAGCATTTATTAATTTATAGCAGTAATTGTGTCTGCAACTTTGAGACTGTGTGGCATGTGTTGCAGTTCATTTGTCCTTTCCACTCATTTTTTCTCCATTCAGAATTAGGTTTAGAAAATGGGAAGATAAATTAAGAACAAGCCTCTGAATCTGTGTAATGCAAATAGAACATGTATTTTTTAACGTGTGGTAGGCACTATCCTATGAGGATTTTTATATAAGGTTCACAACATAATCAGAGAAGTGATAACCCCTTTGGCCAGTTGGCATATTGGGGTGTCCAGATGGTTTAGGATTGGCATATACCAAGTATATCATCTGCTTGCAGGATTTTCTGCAAATATAAACTGTGAAGCTTGCTGCTTAAATGGCTAATGGACCTTAAAAGTTACCCTTTTGATGGGTTTTTAATGAATTTCTTTCAACTTTTTAATTTTTAAATTACTCTTGGCTTTGAAAGAGAGTTATTACTGTGGCTTTTGGATGTGGTCCTTGCTGTAGCTCTGTATGCCTGTTACCTTAAACTTTGATTTCCATGAATCTTTAGTTCATAGTGGCAGAAATTTGCCTTCTGTTTGTGTTTGTAGCAGGAAAGTTTGTCTGGGAGCACCCAGCTCTGTGAGTGAGGGCTTTTATGTGTGCTGCAGTTCTCTCACGTCTTCATCCCACAATTGGGATTTGATTTTTCCATGTCACACTGAAAGACTTTCTTGCTATAGGGTTCTGAAATTTGTTATAATAGTGTTTGAATTTCTTTATCCTCAGGGTATGTTGCAAACTGTGTCCCTTAGCAAGGTGTTGCATTTTTTCCCCTGGCAATTTAACAATTAGAATTGGATGTAAGCTTTTACCTTTAGAATTGGATATAAGATTTTAGTTTCTTCATTTTCCTTTGAAAAGTTAAAAAAGTATATGAAGCAATTTGCACATAGAGATAAGTTGTAGTAAGAGTGTCTACTGACCCTGTTATCAGCAGACTAAAAGTGACTTTGTAGGTTTTTAGTTTTTCATTCTCTAGTAGTTGCAGACAAGATTTTTTTTGTTTGTTTGACCTGTTGTATCCTATCTAGGTTAAATTATAAAATGTGTTCTGGAACTAACTGGGAAATTCTTTTTAATAATCTGTCTGGAGAACTGCTTCTTCGTTCTGAGTGAACTATAGGAAGAATATTATATGCTTTGCAGTGACCTTGAATGTGTGAAACTCCAGGATCCATGGACCAACTTAGCCATTGTCTCCCCTTTTCTGACCTGCTGATTACAAAACTTTGGGCACAGCTTGATGGCAATGGCTTTATTGTGTAGAAGGCCTCTATTTGTGAGGTGTTTTACAAGAGAATAAGCTGAAAAAATTATCATTTACTTCCAGAAAGTGTTAGAACACACTTGCCAATCTTCTGAACTTGCTGCAGGGTATCATTGTATGCTGAGGAGTCTGTTGGTTCTCTGGGCCTGACAGTGTTTGTTGTTGATGTTTAAACCACAGGTAGTGCCTCCCAAAGTGCTGATGGTGGGTACCAAGTAGATTAATCTGTTAATGCTCAGTGATAAGTAAAACTCAAATATTGTATACTCAGAAGTGTGTCTGCTCTAATATTTGCATGTACGCATAAGCTGTTGTTTAGTAAAGCTCTTGGGTCATTGTCCCTGGTATGCACATACTCAATTGTCTTCCCAGCAGCTGCGTTGTCCTTAGAGTTTACTTTTAATGAGTATTTATTTCTAATTTTGTTCTCCTGACCCTGACTAGACTGCTAGAAATCACTGTCCCCCAAACACTCAAATGGCTGCTTTTTTCATCACTGCTTTCCATAAACTGCAGCTACTTAAATTCCAGACTGAATTGGGTCTGCTAGCGGGGGCTCCTTTTCTTCTTTGAAATAAAATCTGATGTTACATGGCAATATACAGTGCTATACATTAATTTTACTCTGCATTCTGTGGTTAGCTAGTTCTTTATGTGTCATTCTTGCTGTTATTTACTGTGTAGTGACTGTTCCCTTGCCCTCGCTAGGGATGGTCCTGGTGCGCACGGACGCTGGACAGCTCGTGATGGTGCCCCAGCAGGCTCTGGCACAGGCTCAGATGCAGGCTCAGGTGCAGACACAGGGACAGGGTCCTGCCAACATGTCACCCAGGCTGTCTGTGCCCACAACTGGCCCTGTTTTTCGCCTGTCAACAGCTCAGGTATGTCCGGCTTGATTTCACTTTGGTGCATTATGTCTCACACATTATTACCTCATATGTTTCTGCAACTGTGCTTTCCCCCCCTTTTTGCTGTGAAAACGGGAAATACTTATTCAAATGTAGTTTATTTTATGAGGCATAGGATTTTTTTTTTTAATTTTAGGAAAAATCTGCTTTAGAGCGTCTCTTAAGACTCTGTTCAGACTGAGAAATGATTGGAGGCTACAAAGCTCAGTCTTAGTCTGGACTGTGTATCACTGATTTAACAAAGTGTCCCTTGCTGCTCTGGAATCAGAAGCACTATGATATCCCAGCATGCTGAATCCCAGGATAGCTAATTTCACTGGACATTAGAAAAGAGAAGGCCAATCACATTCTATCCAAGGATTTGCAATAATTTTTAAACAGCTTTTTAAATATACTTTATTCAAAAGAAAGATTTGATTCTCCTAGTTTGCCTCAGGGTATGACCTGTCTACACAGAAAGTTTTGCCTGTGTTGTGAGCACATTTCCCTTATTCTAGGGATTGATAGGATAGAATCCTTTCCTGTCTCAGACTCATCAGTGGAATGTGTTGATTTGAACTTAGAGCTAATTTATTTTCTAGGATGAATGTGGGGTGGTCTTGTGTTGTTTGGTTTGATGTTTTGTTTTTGTGGGGTGTTTTTTTTTTGTTTGGGTTTTTTTTTTTCAATTTCTTTGAAGGCTGCATTGGTTTAAAAGTTTGTAGAGAGGCAATTTAACTTTGGGCCAATTAGGGCTAGAACTGAGCTATTTTACTAAAATGTGGAGGCAAACATCTTTGGATGTTAGTACAGGGCTGCTCTTCCATAGTAATAAGAGGTGGAGTTTAAGGTACTTTTGCCGAAGGTCTGTGTTTGCAGAAAAGATACATAATTCTATGTGGAAAGATGAAAAATGTGCCTTTACAACTTCTTAGTTGTTGTAAAAGTTGGTTGAAATAAGTTCAGCAGGTATTTCCCAATATTTATCATTTCATTACTTTTGAATTATATGCTTTATGTATCGCACTGTATTTATAGTCTAAAAGATTTTTAATTCAAAACTGCAAGCAATGATAAACATTTCAGAAGAGAAAGAAGCTGGAATAAATTCTGAGAATTGAAAATAGTAACATGAGCCAATCTATAAACCACAGAGCAGCCAAGTAGAGTGTAAGTTTTAGAAGTGAGTGTACTTAGGAAGACTGTAGCTCAGTGTCAGGAAAGATGTCAATGAAAGCCTGGAAACACTTGGAAAAACTTTATGCTCTCAAAAGAGAGGTAAATGCAGTATTGCATGAAATTTGTTAAATAACTCTTTGCAGAAAAGGCAGCCATATAATGTTTTAAATTTGTTCTATGTGGAAGAGTAAGACTTGTAGAAACCTTCAAAGAGAAATGTATTCCAGGAAGAATAAACACAGAGATAAGCCTGTGTGCATTTACAGATTTTTTTTTTTACTAGTTTGATGACAACAGAATTGCAGCCAATCTGTACATCTGTCTTTGGTTGTTGGGGGCTTTCTTTGTGAATAAGTGCAGTCACTTCTTTAGTAATTACTACAAGCAGATCTTCTAGCAATGGCTCCTGAGACAAGTGCATAGTGTAAATGCAAAACAGGTGTGTGGTGGGACTGTGCCAAGAATGGGATCTAAGTCTGTTAATTGTAGCTATTTTCTTCCATACCGTTAGCTTTTTTATGTGGCCAGCATACTGAATTAAAATTCAACATGGAAGCATTCATAACAGATATTAACAAATTGTTTGTAATTTGAAGATTTTTGGAGGAATAACCTTTACTGCACATGGACTCTAAAGAAGTCTGCAGAAATGCAGACCCTCTGCTTGGCTCTGGGTTCAGTCTGGGGTTTGGATCCCAAAGTCAGCCTTAAGAGGTGTACACAGCAAATGTACACCTCAGTTGATCTCAGACAGTTCTCTACTTTTATGCAGCAGTTAATGTTGCAGAAGGAGTATAATCCTATTTGATGGATTTATATAAAAATAAACCCGTGAGGAATAGTGCACGTTCAGGTGTTTGTAGGGTCAGCTGAAATCTGGGGGAGTTCAGGTATTAGGAAGTTGTGTTTGTTGTTGGACAGGGTTCTGCCCAGATGAATACCCCACTGCACTGTAGATGTTCCTTTACACTACCTGGTGCTAACAGTGGCTCGGAATAGAGGAAGCCAGCAAGGCCTTAGGAATGATCAATATCTTGGAAGATGCGAAAGTTTGATTATTTTAGTGTAGGGGGATTAGAATCATGATATTGTAGCTTGTCAGGAGTAGTCTCCTTTGAAAATCTTAGTGGTAGCTGCCCAAACTGTACTACATCATTTCTGTATTTGTTTTAATTAACAGGGTTAAGAAATAATAATAGAAATAATTAGTATTGCCCTTGGGAAATTTACATTGAACTTCCAGGTATCTGCATTTGATCTTCAGAGACTTCTTTCATTGTGACATGCATTTCATATGTTTTATATATGTTTGACCTTAGAATGTTCTTGAAAAATTGTGGTTGACAGCCTTTTAAAACAAGATTGTAAAGATATAAATTCTAAAGGTTTATCTCGTCAGAACTAGACAGGAGACTTTTATCTGATTAAGTGGATGGTTTATAACCAGAGACTGTTCATTGGTTTTCCAGATGAAATGTTCAATGATAAATATTATGCTAAGGTTTTAGAAATGTCAGTTATTTGTTTGTGTAGTCAGTATAATTAGTCAATTCAGGGATCAAGTTCTAAAATAAAGGAAATTGTGTATACTGAAAAATAATTTTTTCAGGGAGTTTTTAATTAACATGTTTTCTTTTAGGATCTCTTTCTGGTGGTCAGAAAGCTGAATTCAGTGAATTAAAATTTCCAGAAGAAGTTTAGAATTAATCAAAAATAATGTCCTAGGTTTTAATGTATATAGAGTATGAATATTCAAGAGTCGTGGTGTCCACTGTGACTGAAACACGGGAAAATTCTGGTGCCTTTAGCTCAAGACAGAATGTAAACATTAATTGTCTGAATCCTGCAAAGTGTTTTGTGAGATGGATGAACATGGCAGGCTATGGAGTTTTAACCTTTCTTTCTGATATTAGTGGGATGGTTGATATTTTGCTGTGCAGAGCTCAACTTAATTACTGTATCTTTATTCAGTTGTTTTAAGATAGCTTTATTTGGATTAAAATGCAGAGTGCTTTAAATTTGTAGAGCTTAGCATTGTATTTTAGTCACTGAGTTTTACCCTTCTTTTACCTATGTAGAAAGTCAACACAGGTGGAAATTTGCAGTCTGCCTTAGGGATTCTAGGAAATCATATCTTACGAAGACATGATCTTATAAAGAAGGTATCAGAAAGAGTCATGGCTTTCACACTTCATGGGTATTATGGTTGCTGTTCTGCAGATTGTCCTAATTTTTAGCCTGTGTCAGGTGTCACAAGTTACTCAGCTAAGTGATTGTTTTCAGTGTTCATTTGTTTATACACTTTACATAATTATTATGATGAGAAAGTGTGTTGTGAGCTATACAACTGGATGTAAAATGCACGGTATTAAATAACATGCCAAAGAAATTGCGAAAGCTCACAGTTACTGTTGGCAACTCATTAAGAAGTGTTCCAAGTGCTAACTGGAGAACATAAAAAAGGATTTGAAATTCCTTTTTTTAAAACTAGAAGAAGGAGTGTCTGAAAAACTACCAAATGTTCATCTAAATTTGAACGCTCTTTGGTTCTCTCCCCTTGACAGCTGTGTAATTTCTCCACTCTCAAAAAGGAAGGGAAAAGAAGGCAATGTTTTAAATGTTCTGAAATAAGATCAACATACAGAGCTGTTCAGATTCTAAACCACCTCTGCAGCCTGGGTACTACAGCCAGATTTTTCTTGCCATACCCAGGGCCGTCACTTGTTTGCAGATATGTTGGAGGAAAATGAACCAGGTTTTCCCTGAAAATTCCTCTAGCTTCAGCAGCTGGGCTGATATCCAGGACAGGATGTGAGGAAGGAGCCACCTTTCTCTGGGAGCAATGGAAGCTGCTGACATAAGGAAAGTGTAATGTGTTTGCCCTGAGGATTTTGTGTAAGGGCTTAAGTAAAGGCTTTCCTTAAAGACAGTAGCTCCATCCTTACATATTCTGCTGTTGAAGGTTCAGAAGTTAAATATCTGTGTACAGTTGTATTTACCCTTGGAGGGAATTGATAGAGCCACCCCCTTGCCTTCCTTCCTTCTTTTTAAACTTCCCAAGTTTAAAAAAAAGATGTGTTTGGATTGCAGTGCCAAACATGAGTTCAGAAAGACTGAGATCTGGAACTTGCTGTTGGTCCTACATTGCTGTGTTCTGTGGGTGTGCAGTGAATTCCAGTCCTTCCGTGGTGAATGCTCAGCTGGGCACTCAAGGCACATGACTGAGTTGCACAGCAGATTTAAATCTGGTGTTTCTTATTCTTTGGTTGCTTGGATTTGCTATTTAAGTTGTTTGACTTCTGTGGTTTATAGTATCTTTGTCTTGTTTTTTGTGTGCGGCTTTGGGTACACTTTTGTGTTAGATTCTTGGGAGGAGAGAGGCAAATCCATTTTGAAAGGCAGGGTTGAGTTCTTCTTGACTCTTAGGTGGGATAATCTTTGATTAGACATTTAGTTATGCTCCTCTTAATTGCTGCTGTGTAAAGCATGAATCAAGTCTGATTGTTTCCACTCTTAGTGGGGTTCTGGAAAACTGGGAAATGGGGATAAGCAGGGACTCTCCTTGTAGGAAGAGTCTCACTGGGTCAGTTTAAGGCCGAGCTCAAAGGTGAATCCCAGGAGGATGGGCAGTGTCTGCAGCACAGTCAGCACAGAGGAGCAGGGAAACACATCCAGTCCAAAGAATCAGAACCTGAAAGTAACAACAGTACAGAGAGCAGTGCCTGAGAGAAGTACCTGTAACAGAAAGATATATTTGATATTTTAATGATCTTTTCCATTTAGTCTTTCTGGTATCTTTAAAATATTCAAGGAAAACATGAGTAAGTGCAATTGTACCAAATAACAGTTTTATTTTAGTTCAAATAATAAGATTGTATAGGATTGTAATGGAGATGGTAATGGTTGGACTCATTGACCTTTGAGACCTTTTCTGACCTAAATGAATCTACAATTCTGTGATATTAACTACTCCTAGCTGCAGTTGTTCTCTGGAGTTTTGTTTTGTTTTGTGAGAAATTGCAAAATACTCAGGTCTATTAAAAGTATTTTTCAGTGCTGCTACAAGCAGCTTGTTCTGTTTTCTTTTTTAATTGGTATCTAAGGGTTTACATGGAAATACTTTGTCTTCTCTTAGTATTATAATAATCTTTGGATGCATTAAGCAGTGCAAGTTTGTTGTACTGTGAAAGTGATAATGTGGTTCTTATGAAAAACATGATTTGGATATTTTTGACTTAGCTGTGCCTAATTTTAATTTAACTATTTTCTCTTTGTGATTTTAGTTTCCTTTTACTTTTTGGTTAATGCTAACTTTAGCTGAATCTTAATAAATTTTTAATGTTGCCAAAACTTAATCAGCTTTAGAATATTAATTAAGGTACAGGATTTTTAGGAAACAAGCCATAATTTATTAGAACTTAAATTGATCTTAGAAGAATTTTCTCTGGATTCCTGTATTATGAGCAGCTCAAACAGTATGGGTTGCCTTGCACTACTGTGTTCTTCAGAGATAATAAATAAATAAATTCAGAAGTCTTCTAAAACTGGTTATTAGACTGCATTAAATTTTTGCCTCCATATCTTGTTTTGAATCTTAGGCTTGTGAAATTGTGAAAAATAGGGAGGTGCTGCCAAGTAGTTTTCCTTTGCTGTGTTTGTTTATCTGTGGTTTTCATTTGTACACTTCATGGCTTTGCATGCCTTTGATGTGTTTTTTTTCCACTGGCTTTCAGTATCTTAATACCCAGGTGGGCTTACATTCATAACCAAATAGCAAAAAAGTTGCTTATTTGAAATTATTTTTAATTGCAATTATTTTATGTTAGTTACAAAATTAAAAGTGCTGCTGTAAACTAAGAATATAAAGTGAGTATCATACCGGAAAGACCAATGTTAGCCTGGCCTGTAATATTTTATTTTGGAATATCTGTTGTTGGAGCTTCAAAGCACGTGAAAGAATGTATACTGGAGTTTTCATGGGACCGCTGCTGAAAATGGATTTGGCTTCAGAGTTTACGAATGTTTTTATTTTCAAGTTTGATTCAAAATGTGTTTTCCATTATTAAGTTTTTTTGTATCTCTTTAGTGATCAGAAAGGGCAATATGTGTGAAGTTTGATGGTTTAGTGTTTTGTTTTCGTAGTCTACAGAGTCTGATATATATATTATTTTTTTAAAGAAAATGACAGTTTTTTCTAACTTTGTTTTTTCTTGCTTTAGGCATTTTTCTAACTTCTACTCTTCAGAATTTGAAGTTTATATTGTGAACTTTACTGTTTTGTTTTCTGTGTTTCGGTACGCACTTTCTCTTAAGTTTGACTTTGCCATCTGTTTTTAAAATGAAAAAAAAAAAAGTTTTTTGAGGATGTGCCAAGTACTGCATCCCCTTCTCTGGCTGTGGCCATGTTTTTGCTGTGGAACACACTCTGAGCAGCAGCAACAGCTCAGGCTGTGCCTTCACTTGGTGCTGAGGGCAGTCTGAGCTTGGCTGATGGTTCCCAAGCTGCTGTTCTTGCTAAAGCAGAGCCTTTCAAATCTGAGACTGGTCTGGTCACACACTTGTGCCTGGGGTTTCAGCACTGTTTGTTTTTATGGCACCTTTGGTATTTTTTTCTCATTTATTATTAATGACTCTGGTTTTTCTTTCTGCTTTTCTGACAAATGCTTGTTTTTCTCTTTGTGGAAATTTTAAGCAAATAGATAAATCTTTGTTGTTGCTAAGGTGCACTGCCAGTATCATCAGATAAGCTTTTCCTTACTGTTTCTTTTGTATAGATGGTTTTTGGGTTTCTTTACCATCTTCTGGAGAATACATTTGTGGTAGTAGGGCAGGTGGCTTGGGAGGTCAGAGAGAGGAAGAAATGTGTGGTCTTTGCTGTGCTTTAACCACAAAACTGCTTTCCTTCTTTCCCTTTATGATGAGTGATTCTTTTCTGTATAAGCAGACAATAGGTTTTCAGTACTTACAAATGATACTGTTTACATTTTTATGGCATGAATACAGCTCTAAAACTTAGAAAACACTCAAATGTTAGTAAGGCTGTAAATTTAAACACGCAAAGATTAGGAAGTGCAATAAAGGAGGTTCCTGAGCACTGTCACAGTGGCTCCCATGTGCATATGCATTATGCATGACCACATACTACTGTTATTTTTAATTTCTACAGTGTGTAGGCTGGACAGTCCTAATTAATGAAGATTTATATAATATTTTTTCCTCCACTGTTCAGTGGATTGCTTCAGGCTTACTTGCTGCCTCCCTCTGCAGTGGGAATTAATAACCAGGCAGGTTTTTTTGTAAAGCTTATCCCTATAACAACTTTCTCAACAATGGAGTTAAGGGGATTACTAGCCTCCTTTTGTAAGTAGGAAATGGAGCCTAATTGTCTCTATTTTAAATAGGAAATGAAAAATGCTGGGTAATTTATTGTGCTCGGTTTGACTTCATTGCCTTCAATTCTTCATGGCCATGTAGCCATGGCCACTCCTGGTCACAAACTCCCCATTGCAAGTTGGGCACTCATAAATACATTGCATAAAAGTATTGATTACAGTGGATTATCTGTATTTGTAGGCAGCACTAAGCACTAGAGGCAGGAGTAGGATCCAACTGAAGTGACAAAATTCAGCTGGTTTTTATTCACCAAATATTTTGGATGAAACCTAGTGATTGCAGGAGGACCAGCCACTTCACCAGAACACGAGAAAGTACTTTGATAAGTATTTGCTTCAGCATTAGGGGTTTTGGCCTTAGAACCCCTGTTTTCTGAAGGTTTTCTCTTGTGGCCCCAAACTCCTGTGCCTGTCCTGTGTAACTGCTCCCAGTCTTTCTGCCCTGGTATCCCCAAAGGGACGTGGTGCACATGAGGAACAGAGCAGCATCTCCCTGCTTTGGGTTCTCATGCTCCACTCGGTGACACTGTGCTGGCAGTGAAGGTTCTGCCTCTGCTGTCTGACTCGTTAGAGATTCTGTTTCCAGTAATTTTCTGTAATTTTGTGTGAATATCCAGCTCTTAAAGGGATAATACTTTGGGTCAGTTTCGCTGTGTTTTTAGTGGGCTGAAAAAAAATCAAATCTCTGATAAAAAGTTTCTCTGCATCTGACATTTAAGTGCCTGTTGGTGTGAACTGTAGCCAGAGGAATTGAGAGGCAGTCAGTCCTTGTGTGAAGTTTCTCCGTGAACTCTTCAGAGGTTTGTGTCTCAGGAAGCAATGTTTGCTAATGGGGAGTGTTATGATGGATTAGTAGCAGTTTGGGCTACAGCCATGCCTGGAGGAAGGGTTGTATGAGTTAGTTACTGAAAAATTATGTGGTAGATGACCCTGGCTGGACACTAGGTGCCCACCAGAGCCTCCCCATCCCTGTCCTCTGCTGGACGAGGAGAGAAAATGTAAGGAAAGTCTCATGAGTCAGGATAGAGATGTCTCAACAGTTACTGACAAGCAAAACAGGCTTGACTGGGGGAGTTAATTCATTACCAATCAAATCAGAGTTGGATAATGAGAAATAAAAACTAAATCCTAAACACCTTCTCCTCACGTCGCCTTTCTCCCTGGGTTTAACTTTACTCCCAGCTTTCTTCACCTCTCCCCCGAGGGGTGCAGGGGGACAGGGAATGGGGGCTGTGCTCAGCTCATCCCAGGTTGTCTCTGCTGCTCCTTCCTCCTCAGGGGAAGGGCTCCTCACACTCTTCCTGTGCTGCAGGGTGGGGAACCTCCCACAGGAGACAGTGAGCTCCATGAGCTTCTCCAGCCTGGGAGCTTCCCATGGGCTGCAGTCCTTCAGGAGCTGCTCCAGCCTGGTCCTTTCCATGGGTGCAGTCATTCCTTCAGGAGNTGGGGCCCTCCAGGGGCTGCAGGGGGGTCTCTGATCCATCCTGGGGCCCTCCAGGGGCTGCAGGGGGGTCTCTGATCCATCCTGGGGCCCTCCAGGGGCTGCAGGGGGGTCTCTGGTCGCTGCTGGAGCCCGAGGGCTGCAGGGGCACGGCCGCCTCTCCCTGGGCTCTCCCCGGCCTCGGGGGAAGCTCAGCTCCAGCAGCTGGAGCAGCTGCTGCCCCTCCTGGCCCGGCCCGGGGCTTTGCAGAGCTGCTCCTCTCACGTATCCTCAGTGCCCTCAGCCGGCTGCCATTGCGGGGGATTCCCTGCCCTTTCCTCAGTGTTCCCCAGCGGTGCTGCCGCTGTCGCTGCTGGGCCCGGCCTTGGGCAGGGGCGGCTCCGTGCTGGAGCCGGCTGGAGTTGGCTCTGGAGACACCGGGGAAGCTTCTGGCAGCTTCTCACAAAGCCACCCCACACCAAACCTGCCCATGCCAGCCCAGTGCAAGTGAGCTCCCAGATTTGACCTTCAGCTTAAGCTTCTTCCAGTGTTTGCGATCCCACTTAAGTTTTCACTTTGTTAAACAGTGCCATTGATTGTTTGAGCCATCTCAGCTGGCATCTTAGCATGGTCTGTTGAGTTTATAAGAAGTCTTCTAGATTAATGATTAGAAATAGAATTCAATTTCATTTCAGATTTTGCAAATTTAAATCTAAAGATCTTATGAAAATTGAATTTTGCATAACACTTAGTGAAACCATGTGTTGGAATATGTAAAGAGGTGTCACAATCTGTATTGTGGAAAACTTGGCTTTTGTGTTAGTGTTTGTTCAAATGCTGTTGGGGTATTTTTTCTTTTTGGTTGATAGTGGCCAAGTTTATTGACAGGAATGATCATGAAAAATGTATGGAAGTTACTTGTCAAAAGTGAGCTCTAGTGCAGAGCCTGTGCTCCTGGTACCTGGAGTGTTGGTCAGTAGGTGGTTCTATAGTACAAAATACAAGTGTATCCCAAAACTGCTCCCAAGGATTGCATACCAGCCCTCTGGCAGTTTGACTTCATTTGATAAAGCTGTGAATATGCAATGCAATCTCTGAAGTTGATACAGTCCTGCCCTGGCAGTGACAATCTTTGGCTATTTTGACTGTTTTCTCTGTATTCAAGTGACTTGCTTTTTCAAATGCAGCCTTGTGTATTCCTTGAAATACAGAGACAGCTTGTTTGTGCACACCAGGTAGAATGGATTCTCTCCCATGCTTTGCCTCCCTATTCATGTGCCCAGAGCTCTGGGGAGAAGGAAAGTAGAGATGCTGTTTAAGGAGTGAATTTACAGGACACAGTATTTCTGCACTGTGAACAATTCCTATGTGCTCTGACTGCCCAAGTGGAAGTGACTTGTTGCACCCTGAGATGGAGTCACTTGTGTTACCTGTGTGACTCGGGCAGGCAGAACAAACCTTGGGACACGCCCCCCTCCCAGGCTGGCCCTCCTGAAATCCTCCTTTCCCCTGAGCTCTGTGCTGTGCTCCCCATTTCTGAGCTGTGTGGGCAGAGCCAGCTGAGGTCTGTGTGTAGATGCACCCTCCAGTGTCCCCGTGGGCGTCACTAGCAGGTTATTGACTGTGCTCATTTGTGGTCCGACGTGCTGCCTGTTCATGTCTGAGTACAGGGCAAAGGCTCTTCGGCATTACTTCTGTGTATGTAGGGAATGTAAAAACATCTGATTTATCTAATAAAAAACAGTAGTTACATTTGAAAATGTATTTCTTTCTATCTCTTCTGGTAATTTCAGAATTTAATAGCATCCTACCAAACCTCAGCAGCTTTTCCTTAAGGAACATCAGAAATTCTTTTAGATTCTTCCAGTAGAAACTTGACACATTGGGTTATGATTTTTTGTTGAAATAATGTTGATAATTTTTATTTTGTTTTTGATGTATTTCTCATGAGATCTGTTTACAAGTTTCCTTCCATAGAAAACACAGGTTTTTCTTCCTAAATAATTTTTATCAGTTCTCAAAGCATTCATGTTGGGAATCCTCCGAGTGTCTTCTGGCAACTTGTAGCTGTCACTTGAAGATCATTTCCATGATTTTTAAGAATTTCTCCAGGCTAGTTCCTTGTTATGTTTCTCATCCCCTCATATCCTACTTACCTTTCAACCCTTCTGAGTTTTGGAACCATGTTAGTAAACCATTGGATTACTTTGTTTGCAGCTCTCTGGTGGTGAGGGATTTCTTCATATCCAACACATTAGTAGATTCTACTGACATTTTCCATCAAAGGCTTTTGTCACTATTGATTTTTAAAACCAAGGGTGAATTTAAGTCTTCAAGTTTCACAGTTTGCTGCTGAAGTCTGGTGTGTTGAAATACATTCTTAGTTGGATATTATTAGTGAAAATTTATATTTTAGTTATGTGAAGTTTTATTTTCAAGTGTGTTCCTGTGATAAATAATGGACATTTATGAGCTTAGAAAATTTCTCTAGCTCGCAGTCTCACTCTGTATTTGTGGGTTTCTGGCTGCAGGTCGTGCCTGGAAGCAAGTAGCTGCCAAAAGTGCCCCTGGCTATCTGCTTGTTTCCTAAATCCTCACTTCTGGAAGCCCAGACTGATAAGGAGGCAGATACCACAGGCATCCTGTGTTCTTAGGCTGGAAACTGATTATAAGCAAGTGAAGATACACAATATTTATATTTTAAATGTAGCACTCATCAGGTAGATGTAATTTCATTCAACCAGTATTTTAAAATATTTAGTAATTTTTATAATGAAGAAAAGAGGTGTAGGGTGTTTAAAACAGAAAAAGCTTATATGGTCCTTCTTCCAAAAAAACAGACAATTCTGCCTCTTCATGATGATGCTGTTTATTGTCTGTCTCTAAGCTGTCTCAGGGTGGAAGGCATCCCTAGTCAAGATTTTAAAAATCTTGAAAGCTATACAAACAAAAAAAGGGGTTTGTTCAGATGTCAGGTGGATTTATTTGATTTGTTTCCTTTCCTCTTTTTTTTCCCCAAGTACAGAAGATTGATATCCAGTAGATGATGTTGCTGGACTGATTTGTAAGGAGTGCTTGGGGCTTTGAATGCCTGCCTGGGCTTCTGTTCCATTTGGAGATATTTTAGAGTACACTAGATGTTCTTTGGAGAAGTATTTTATGTAGGTCTAATAGACAATGTAAGAATCTAAAATAAGCAGTTCTTTATAAAATATGAATTTTAGAGACATAGGAATTAAAATTTAAATCAAGGAAAACTAGTTTTATCTTGTGAGAAACAAATCAGCCATGATTTATTACTCTGTCCACTTAGAAAATTTGTCTTTTTCAAGTGTGTGAACGCAGATCTTAATAAATGCAAGTTATAAGACACCAGTGTGGCCTCCATATTTAGTAATGTGTGGTTCTCATTTTGTCGTAATTGCCATGTTGTGTGATGCCTTTTGTTTATGATGGTATTTACATTCCTGCAGAATTAAATAACTTCTCTAGAGACATTTTTTAATTCCTGAATCTTGTCCTTTTGTAAGATAGCAAGAGATTTCAGTCTTGCAATGAAAGACTTGTACATAAATCACAAAAGAAGTAATATGTTTGCTAAATTTTCCTGAGCTAGAGAGTGTACTACTGACTGAAAGGCGGCAGGTCAGTCATTTTCCTTTGTCTGCACTTCACATTGCAGTTGCTGTCTGGGTACAGAGCCTGTGTTCTGTGACAAAGGTTGTCTCCATGCTTAGATTTCATTTCTCTGCAAGTTAATTTCTATATAGTTAAATCTGAAATTATTTTAAGAATATTTTTCTGCTTTCTAAATTTTCTGTCCATATTAATTTTCATAAAGATAAAGCACTAGAACAGGCCCATACATACCAAGAGGACCAATATGTGTTACTGGCAATGATAAACTCAAATATTGATGAATACTGACATGTAAATATTACAACTGAATTAATGCATCAATGAAACATCAATTTTTTTGCAGGTCACATTTGTTTTTTCTAATCTTTTCCATATAGCTGTACAAGTAATAGCTTTTAGGAGAAATATTGCAAACCTGCCATTGAACATGAGAAAGCTAATTTTTCCAGTATTTGTGAATATATATATATATATAGGCACATTACTAGGTTTGATTTTTTTTTTCAGTATTAAGAATGATTATTCTTGTAATCACTGTTACTAAAAAGCCTTGGAGATCAAGTTCCTAAGGGGAAGAAGTAAAATGCTGATTTTTCCTTTATCAGCAGCCGACGTCCGTGGCCACGTCCGGCGTCCGCCTGGGCCTCCCGGTGCAAGCCAAGGTGGTGCCGTGCACGGCCGCCAGCGCCGCGGCGCCGCTGCCAGGAGCGCCTGTGCTCTCACACACCACGGTCAGCGCTGCGGGCACGGCCGGGCTCGGGCTGCGGGCAGCACCACCAGGGGGTCAGGGCACATACAGGGAGGAAATTCTTCCCTGGGAGGGTGGGGATGGCCTGGCACAGGGTGCCCAGAGAAGCTGCGGCTGCCCCTGGATCCCTGGAAGTGTCCAAGGCCAGGTTGGGCATTGGGGCTGGGAGCAGCCTGGGATGGTGGAACTGGATGAGCTTTAAGTTTCTTTCCAACCCAAACCATTCTGTGATTTACATGTTTTTTTCAAAGTGAAAATTATTATTTTTTTATATAAATATTAATAGGTATCAGTAGCTACGACGAGCGCTCAAAATTTGTTCAAGACAACAGTAGCAACTGGAACTTCAGCGTCCCAGCAGGCTGCAGTGATGAGCGGAGGACAGAGCCAGGGCGCGGCCCAGCCCCAGGGGCAGCCCCGGCTGCCGCTGCCCCCTCACACGGCTGCACAGGTCCCAGCACAGCCCCTGGTCATCCCCAGCTCCCCTGTGCCTGGAACCACGGTTGTATCACAGGCAAGTGTGAAAATGCTGGAAACATTGTTTTCTTAGTACTTTAGGAACTCCTGGTATTCAGAAGCAGGAAGAGCTTTTTCTTCAGGCAAGCATGTATCTATCCCCTGCTGGAACATACAGGTGACAACCAGGAAAACCTCTGGTTTCTCCTCAATGGGATACAAATTCTGAGAGGGAGGAAGAACAGTTGTGGTCAGCTTTCCCCATCCTGCCATGTATGTGGCACTAGTAAAGAACTCTTCTGTTCCTGTAGCCACAACAGTCAGGCCTTTGGTCTGGGGACTTCATGATTATCCTGTTGCTGGGCCTCAAAACACTGAAGTGTGCTGTTTCTGTTTCTTGGAGGAATTTTGCCATATAAAAGTAATGGCTTGTTGTACTACTAACGAAAAGAATAGATATGATGATGTTTGAAGACTTATTTGTAATTTGATTTTACTGCTGTAGCTGCTTTGTACAAAAACATAGTGAGTCAATAATTTAACAAGATACATTGGGGAGCATGTGTACATTGGCTGTTTGGCATCTCAAAGGGGAATGCATCTCCAGCAAATTGTTGTGTTACTTCTCATATTTAAGGTTATTTGTACCAAAGCAGACTGTAAAATATAAAATATATTTCTTTCATCAATTTTTTTTGTTGTTATTTGCAAGCTATGATGTTCAGTTACCTAAAGAAGATAAGAAAGTCTTAGGTAACAAGCAGTAATAGCAAAACATCTTTCATATATGGCCTGTCTGAATTAGAAAAATTTCATCATTTTCCTTTTTGTAGTGGCCAGAGCATGCATTGATTGTGATGGAAAAATAGCATGGAGCTGATACTTGTTTTCTTTGGCTTTTGCAGGAAATGCAAGAGAATGTGAAAAAATGTAAAAACTTTTTAGCTACCCTTATAAAACTTGCTTCTCATAATTCACCATCTCCAGAAACGTCCCGCAATGTGAAAGCTCTGGTTCAAGATTTGTTGGTAAATATTTAGTTACCTTTTATTTTGTTAGTTATCTATTAAACTTCTTATTTATGGATGCTGAAAACTATTGCTTTGGTCTTAACAATTCTTTTGGCTGTAATGAAAGGGGTTGGGCTCCATCACAATGCAGTATTCTGTACATTATATATATTAAAAAATCTGTTAAAGGCAGACTTTCTCTTGGTTTTTGAAAAGGGAAATGGAGCCAAGTGTTTAGTAGGCAGTTATCAAAGCCACCCTTGTTTCGATGAGTAATATTTTTGTTGTTTCTTTAGTAAAATTTGGGATTTTTCCTTGAGGATTCATTAAGTTTTTTCCTCCAAACCCTGGTATTCTCTGAAACAAGTAGCTCTTAATTTTTGAAGCACAGAATGACTGTAGATACAATCCCTTCACAATGTGGTTTAGAGTTTCTAGAACTGAAGGATAAATATTTTCCTGAGCTGCTGATTTTCAGCTGTTCTGCAGACAGATGCCCCTGCATGGAGCCCTAGTGGCACAGGGACTTCCAGAGGCAAAGCTGTGTTAGTCCTCGGGGCCAGAGGAAGGCTGGACTTGTGCAGTCTCCAGTGCAACAGATGCTGCAGTGAATTTATAAATGAGCTGCAGACAGAGCTTCCTGTGGAGCTGGGAAAAGAGTCAAGCTTCTTAAAAGAAATGTAATATAGTCTATGAAAAACTTGGATTTAAAATAGCTGCTATACATTTCTTTGAATTCATTGCCAGAGAAGTCTGTATATTTTAGACAACCCTAAGGCTGTTTTCAAGTGTGAGCCATTCAACAATCATATTCAATGATTCCAGTGAAAACTTGTTTTAACTTTTACAAACTTGAAAAGAGTAAAGGTAACTACTTACAGTATTTTAAACAAAGTACCAACACACATATATAATAAAGACATTTATTGAAGCTTGTTTTGGTTTGGTTTTTTTGTTGTTCTGTATCAGTCAGGAAAGCTAATTAATATTTTTATTACAACCTGAACTTGTAACTAATGACACTTTGGAAGTATCATAAAATGCACCCAAGTTAGAATTCTCTTGACTGGCCACTAAATAAATGATTATGTATTTGGTATGTTTATAGGTGTTTCTTTTGTGAGTATACATACAATTTCATAGAGGAGAAGATTTTATATCTTCTTATAAGCATGTTTTTTATGTATGGCCATGCTTGACGTATATAGTTTTGTACATAGGGATTCTACAAGTTACATTGTACCATCAGAATTGGTTTTGGAATTATTACAAAGGCTGACAAATTTTATATTTGTAAGTTTATGTTAACAACCTTTGTTATTGTTATCTTTTAATTTAAAAAACCAGAAATCACTATGTAAATATTAGCAAGAGAATGGAGTCCCAAAAGAGACTTGAGTGTTTCTGGGGCCTCGTTTTGTCTTAAATTGTGCATCCCCAAAGGGATTCTCTGAATTTTGAGTGGCATGTGACGTGTTTGAATTAGTATTTGGCAGAAGGATCTTAGAGAGGAATTAAGGGACTTCAGCCCTGAAAGTTTTTGATATGGCAGCTTATGTAGCTAGAGAGATATGTGTATACAGTAGCTGGGAAAGAGGCAACCAAACAACTGAGCTGAGGTGTTGATGCTTTTTCTTTCTTCACCCTGAAGGATGCAAAGATTGATCCAGAAGAATTTACAGGCCGCCTTCAAACAGAACTCAAATCATCTCCTCAGCCATATCTTGTACCTTTCCTTAAGGTAATGTGAATATTGTTTGGGTAAATTTATTTCAGTGCAAAATTTCATTACATTAAGTCTTAGAATATCCTTTTTGAATAGTGTTATCTTACTGGTCCAGAGCAGGACCACACTCCTTGACTTCTAAATGCTGCCCATTTCTGCCAAGATCTTCCTGGCTGGAAGTCCTGTGCAGGCTCCACCTGTGCCAGGCCAGGCAGGTGCTGCCCCGGGCTGCTCCAACAACCTGGGACAGTGGTGAGAAACAGGGAGTTCCCACAGGAGGGAGACCTCCAGTGTTTGGGACCTTGGCTGAGTTTTACAAAAATGTGTTTGTCATCCAGAGCTGATCTGGGGTTCACAGCTCGAGTAGCCCTCATCTAGAAGATTGCAGTAATTAGATTAAAAAACAAAACAAGCAGTTACTCCCTAATTTGGAAACAGTCCATTGGCTAGTCTGTAGTGATGCTTTGCTTTTAGAATAAATATGCTTTTCTCTGGTAGTAGATTGATAATTTTCAATTCACATGTAACAATGATTATGAAAAACTGAACTGGATAAAGTGTTGATTAGATGATTCTGCTTCTAGTCTGGAACTAATCAACTGTAGAATTTCTGATGTGATACCAAATAGATTTATTGTGGGGTCCTAAGTTAGTATATATGGGGGTAAATTTAACTTTTAATTGGATCTGTAAATTAGCTACAATAACTTCCATATGCAAGATTATGTACAAACATAAAAAGCATGTTTAAGTCCCAACAAAACCACAAATATGATTTTAAAAGTATTTTTGGTCTAGTTCAAAAATTCTCTGTTTAGGGCAGATTTTCTCTCTCTTCTCTCCCTGCAACTTTTCTTCAGAACTTCTGCTCCTGTTTTTTCAAGTTATCATTAACTCTTGTTTGTGGCTTTCACTGCAGTCACTTCTAGCATTATCATAAGTTTTGATTTATTTCCTTTCTTTGAAGTAATTTCTGGGCAACAGGCATTAAGTTTTTAAATCAATAGTAGAAGTTTAGAAAGAGCTGTAGCTTGGGCTAAACACTGTTGCATTCTACAGCTGCCCGGGGGAGCACTTCAAAAGAACACTTCTGCCACTTAGAAAGGAAAAAGTTTGTTCATGAAGGTACAGTAAAGCCTTTTAGAAGTATGTTTTCCTTGAAATGGTATGAACTTGGAGCTTACAAAAGTACACTTTTCTCATCCACTCACAATACATTACTTCAGAAATAATACAATAAACAGCTACTTCTCTAGGGCACTGAGAGTGAAGTCATCTGGTTCTAGGTACTGGAGGTGTGTTAGGAGGAGGAAATTGATGCAGCTTGCTGGGAATAGGGTTGTTCCATGGTTCTACCTTTTCTGCTTCCATTTCTTGCCCTTCCAGAGACCTAAGCTACAAGCTCTAGATAATCTTGAGAAGAAGTGTTATCTTTTTCTGCTACGGCGTAATTAAGGACATGTGAAAATCTACGGGATTGCTAAATCCAAATTGAAAGCTTATTAAAGACTGAGCTTTGTCTGACAAAATATATTCAGTCTTAGTTCTGTTTGATGAACAGGCAATTAGTAAAATTGGAAATAAAGATGCCTCCTTTTTATTATGTTTATGGCAAATTTCAAAATGCTTTTTGTCAATCTGCTAAGTTTGATATTTCATAAACTTTCTTCTGTTTTTAGAAAAGTCTACCTGCACTGAGACAATCTTTACTGAATAGTCAACATCTGGTTTTGCAAGGCCAGCCGTCTCAGCAGCCACTCCAGCAGACCAAGCTCTCACAAGTGATACCTCAGTCTGCCTCGGGAAGCGTCGCCTCCGTTGTCACGACACAGGCAATAGGAATAAGGCAACCAAACAACATTTGCACAGTCTCTGTATCAAATGCAGTGCAGCCTCCTCAGGTTAAGGTGGTACAGTCAAATCAGAGTTCTCAACTGGTAGGTACTGTAGTATACAAGAGGATTTCTTAATGAACTGTATAGCAGTTTTCAGTGTCACTTTCATTGCGACTTGTTTGGGAAAATTATTTTTTGTTTGTATCATATGCTGTGATATGTGGTAGTACCTCATTTTCTGTCATTTCACATCTATGCTCAACCATTACTTCAGCTAAGATTATTAACATAAATTTAAGGATGTGCACTCTTGGTCTTTTTGTCTGCAATAGAGTGGTTGTTGTATGAGCACAGTGGAATTTGGGTGAATTACAAATGTAGAACAGAAAGCTTTCCAAGATTTACAGGCAAGAGTATAATGTTGAGTATGTCATTAGGTATGCTGCTTTGCTTTAAAATTAAAATTAACTCTCTCATTTTAAACTCTTCTGCACACAGTTATAAAATCTTGTAGAAGAGGAGCTGTGCTGGACCAGAATGTTTTGTGTAGCAATAATGGCATTCTCTGTTACTCACTGAACTGTGTCTTGTGCATAGTGGAGTATTAAGTGCTTAGATTCATTAATTTCAAAGGCACTATCAGTAAGGCAGCTGTACAGCCAGGTAGTCACTGAGAGCGTGGTGACTTTATCCTGCTGTTACACAGGATCTTTTGTGTGTGTTTGCACTTGTAATGGAAAGGTGTTAGGGATTTTTACAAGGCCTTGAGTTCATACAGGCATTACTACCCTTTGTGAGAGTTGCCTTGTCTGTGGTTTCCGTGTATGTGTGAGTAAAATACTTCACTTAGGTTTCAAAGTCATATAGAGAGGTTCCAGAACATGTAACAAGTTGGTAAAAATTTATATTGTCAAGGTTGAGAAATGCAAATGTGATAATGTAAAACCTTATAGTGATCTATCCTCGAGTTTTTAGGGTCTATAAAGAATATAAATAATTAGTAAGGTGTGTGGAGAGAGAATATTTCTTTAATTTAAAAGTCGCAGTGCACAGTCTGAAAATACCTGAGCTGTGTCTTGAGCCTTATAAACACTTTCTAGTGGTTAAATTATTAACTTTAAACTAAAATTAATGCAATTTAATAATCCTTCAGCGAGCATAGTTTTAATGTGTAAGAACATCTGGAATGGTAAGATTTCTGACTCTGGCAGTT
Organism: Nicator chloris; assembly: GCA_013400495.1. NCBI lineage: Eukaryota > Metazoa > Chordata > Aves > Passeriformes > Pycnonotidae > Nicator > Nicator chloris. The sequence continues at coordinate 29,191 of WAAE01007444.1, read as the reverse complement.
GTAATGCACAGAAGACAGTTGGGTGTTTTTCACCTTAACTCTGCTGCTTCAATGCAAGTCCAGCCACTTGCACTCTTTTCTTTTTCTGAGATGGCCTCTCCCCACTCTGTCTAGATTGTTGTATTAATTAGAAAACTGTTCCTCACACTTTTTGTGACATCTCTTTGTTTTGTCCATGTTTCATGGCTGAATGGACAATAGCTTTGGCTCTTCTAGGCAGAAGAGCAAAACTGGTGATAATTACAGGCAGTAGGTGGAAAAATTGCTCCCTGTCCCAGGTTAAGCAAATTTCTGCCTGCAACTGACAGATTGCTTACAGGTAGAAGTGTCCATGGCCAGTAAGTGTGGCTTTATCTCATTCCACAGTCTAAGGCTAACCTACTGCCATGTAACGTGGCTTTTTCCAGTGTTGTGCAGCCCACCTTAAGTGCTCCTGTGCCCACTAGGCAGGTTTCACCCTGTCTTTTGAGAAACACTGATGTAGGACAAAAACGTGTAAGACCACAGGAATTCTTACTCTTATGTTTATAGTTCTGGTGGAGTGTTTTCTGATTGGGGTAAAGCCAAATTTCTGGGAAAGGCACATTCTGCCTTTCTCATGTCAGTGGATACTATAAGCAAGCAATTGTGATGTTAACCTGAGTAGAGATGAACAACTTGAAGAGCTTTTCTGACATACCTGTGTCGTAGGAGGAGCTGAAAACTGCTCAAATAACATTGTGGAGATTGATCTGATGAGCAGAAGTTGGTTTTCTGTCTGTAAGGAGGTCACAGGTCTAGGGCTGAATTTTCATTTACTGGGTACATGAAATGACCACTACATTTTCAAAGGGTCACAAACTGTGCAAAGCAAAACTATGGTTAATGCTGTTTCTTTTCTGAAAATATAAAATATATAAAAATATATGTAATGAGAAGAAGACATTAAAAATCATAATTTATTTGCTTTAATGTGAAACTGTCTTTTCATATTTCCTTTAAATTTATCAGTCATTAGTTAATAGAATCAAACATTACACTAACCAGGCACTTAATGACCCTCAGAGTAGTTCTGTACAGACAAAAGCAGCGTCAGACATCAAGAGTTACTGCTTGCTTACATCAAAAAGTCTTAGCACAGCAACCATCAACTCAGGTGCCAAGCAGACAACACAGCAGCAGCTCCATATCACCCCAGTAATTGCTGATAAGTATTGATGTTTTTGTGGTGCCAGTGATCAGTGTCACAGTTCTCAGTGCTCCCTGAAATCAGAGCACAGAGCTGCTGGCCATCTTGCCTTGGACTTGTCCGGAAGAGGAAGATTGCAGCTGCCTTGCCTGAGGGTAGCCAGCCCTGATGGAAGAACTGGCTGAGCTCCAGGTTTTCCAAGCCTGAAGCTCGTTGGAGAGAGTTCCAGCTGGCTTTGCAAACTGTCCAGCTGCAGAAGGGCAAGCTTGTTTTAGAATGTAGATATTTTCATACCAACCAGGTTACAGTAGTCCAGTTTCCCTTAAAACATGAAGGGTCTGTTAGCTGTTCCTTCCTTTGTCTTTTCTGTTTCTCAAAGGTGTCAGCTGTGGTGGTGCTTTCTCCAGTTACATTGAGGTACCTTGCAGCATGAAAATCCTGCGTACACTGTCAGCATGCAGCAGAGCTTGCACAAAGCTTTGAAATGTACAGTGTTAGCGGAGGTGAAACAGGAGACTTTCAATCTGTTTTGTAAAGTACTGCAATCATGTTCCAAACTATGAAAAACAATGCTTTATAAAGCTAGATAGTGCTACTTCAACATAAAGAAAAGGGGAACAATCTTAGGCTAATATTTTATTTATGAGACAATAATGAGATAAGCCAGCACTCAATTTTTTAAATTGTTCTAATTGCAATGTTCAAAGTTTGTCTAAATTGCCATTCTTAGAGTCCATGTGCTCTGTGTTGCCTTATGTATGCAGACACTGCCTGTCTTGTTTTGGGTGTTGCAGCAGGTAGAATTTGTATTAATGAGAGAGATGTTCTTTATTACACATGTTGAGGTTATAAGTAGATTGATGGGTAGTGGAGGTGGATTAGCACTTTATATATTGTGTTGGCACTGACTGCATCATAAGGAGAAAGTACTCCTGGAGGTTAAAGCCAAGTATTAAACTGGAGTGAGAAAAAAACCCAGTAAGAAAATCAGTGATCCATCTTAATTAAAACAAATGTAATTATATACAAAGCTGTATAAAGATTCATGTAGGTCTAGGATTAGGAGGGATGTATAGAAATATATCTGCACTCTTACTGCTGCACTAATTGGGCACAGTGTCCAGAGAGTAGGCTCTGCCATATTCCAAGTTACATTGGAACAGGATTTGCTCAAACATTTACTGACACTTTCCCTGCACTGTCACAGTGGTTGGAGTCTCTCAGAGCTGAGATGGAGTAAGGGAATTTGGAAACAAGATGCAACAGCAGAATAAGAATTATGTTACATGGGGATGTTCCGCTTGGCTTTTTAATTCTCCACTGAAGCTTTTCTGGCATCACTTTTCTGTTCATGAATGAATGTAATTTGCACACATTTTAGTGAAATTTTAGGAAATCATTTTCTTTTTGTCTTGTCTGCAAGGCAGCTTAGAAATGGAAGAGCAATAGATGACTGTTTGGATAAAAGGAGTATTTTCTATTAATTAACTAATAAAGATCTAGCCACTGATGTGGAATTTGGAGTGCAGTAACATTTCAATAAAAATGGCTGGTGAGCAGTAGATATCTGGGATTCATTAACAGGAACAAAGCCTGTACTTGACAAATTGTATGCCTGTTTGAAACACAGCCTAGTGGTTTTCTGAGTTGTTATCATGGACTTTATGACCAGAATTTTGTGGGCTGTACCTTAATATAAGGAGAATGTTGTTACTGATTGCTTTTTGGAAACCAGTAAAAAAGGCCAGGCTTCAAAGCAAAGATTAAAAGAAAAGCTTAAGAGAATTGAACACACATAACTTGGTCAAACACTGATTATAAGGGAGAATAAAATGGAGAATCCATTATTTGGAACAGACCAAGATGGTCTAAATGTGAATAACAGGATAAAATTAAATGAAGTATGAATTTAGGTAGGATATAAGGCAAAATATCTTTAAAGTAAGAGAGAATATTAGATGGTAGATTAGGCTCCTGAAGACAGTGATGAAAAAGCCATAATTGAAACCACTTAAAAATAGATCATTTGACCATCGTAGGAAGAATTGTACAATAAATTGAGGAGTAGCTGGTACAAGGGATCTCATGGCTTCTGTTTTATTTTTCTTAATTTCTTTGTTTAAAACCTATACTGAATGGAATCATATTGTTGTCATATTAACAATAAAATTTATGTGCTGAGTTTTTAAATAGTATTTTTTTTTAATTTGAGAGGAAAAATAATTGCTTATGCAGATTTTGTGGCACCATTGAAAAACTGTAGCTTCTACTGCAGTATGGTAAGGAATGGTAAATATGAGTTCTAGGCCTATGAAAGCATGAACATTGTAAGTTAATGCTGCCAGATTACATGATAGCTGAGGTTTGATATGACATTTATCTTCAGGAGTGAGTAGACTGATAAATCACAAGTGGCATAGCCACAAGTGAGTTAGCAAGTGTTTACTCATGAGTGAAGATAAATGTCATATCAGACCAGAGCCATTCTGAATTTTATATGTTTATGTGTGTCTCGTTTCTTCCTTCCACAGTATTTTTTTTAACTTAATCGAGAGAAAAAAATGCTTCATAAAGGATATATTTCTCAAATTTATTTTGGTTTTGTTTTGCTTCTTTGCAGAAGCTCTTGTTTACTGTGTTTTTGTCTTTATTGCAGTACCTGATAGGTTTAAGCTTTTGGATCAGATGCTTTTGTTGCAAAGGGTGATTTCTGTGAATTCAGCCAGGCTGGTTTTGCAGCCATCATCAAGTAAAAGAGAGACAATTAAAGGTTGGAACCTCGTGCATCTGCACTGGTCCAGGAGATTTGCAAAATCCTTGTCCTCAGAAACTGTAGAAATGAGTTCTAATCTTATTGTCCTAAAGGAATTTTCCTTTCAATGATTTGTAGGTAGTAGCTTTTATTTCATTTTATCTCTCTTGTGCAGGCATGAGAAAGACTGATAACTTCTGTTCTCTTTCTGCTTCTGTACGTTTGATGTGCTTTGGCTGGATTCTTCCTCAGTCTGTATTTGTTGGTTTTGTTGTTGATTACTGCTCTGTGTTCGTGTCTGTAATTTGTTCTCTGTCCTGTAATAGTTTACACAGTAGATGATGTCATGGAATGATCATCACCTTTTGGCTTGAGATCAGGCCTAGAGAGAACAGTTACTTTATTCTCATAGAGTTACCAAATCTACGCTTTTTGAAGAAAACCCTTAGGAAAAAAAAAAAAGAGTATTTCAGCTGTCACCTCTTTGTTATTCTGGTTATCAGTAGTGTGATTGTTGTATATCCTTTTTTGTCTTCATGAGCCTGCTGCCTTATGGCAGCACCTTTGTATAACCATCCCTTTTTCCACCTGGAAAAATGCAGTCCTTTAGCAAAGGGCAGAGAAGTATCTGCAGTGTTCAGGTGAGAGGAGGAACGGGTCTGGCAGAGCAGACAAATGGTGAATCAAAGTGGGTGTGAGTAGTGGAGAGAGATGACAAGGGGAGAAGTGCAAAGATGAAATAAAAATAGAGGGAGAATACTTTTTATTGTGAGAAATGTACATCTTACTTTGCAGAAAAATGTTATTTTATAGAAGAAAAATGTAGGTAACTGTTCACACATTGCACTTGGAGAAGCAATGTCACGACTTTGCTGCTTTAGTGTGTTCATTGAAGAGCTCCAAAGTGCGACAGACTAGGACATGATTCTTCAACTTCAGACAGATAAACTGAAGAGGAATAACTAGTATATGGCACTACTTACTGTCTCAGCACTGTGTTGATCATAATTTTGTTTGGTAATTTTGCCATTTTCCAAACTCTATCAAATCCAGGCGATGACTAAATCACATTCTGTCTTTTCTATTTTCTGTGCCCTTATTGTTCTGTTGTTGTGCTTGCTGTCTTCAGAGACACACATAATTTAAATGCTTCCCTTTTTAGTGGAGATAAAATGGTGAACAGTTTCTGTAAGCTCTGCAGACTTTTGTATTCCGTCTTGTTACCTTTTGTGACTCAGCACTTGAATAAAATCTGTGATGATGTGTTCATGGACACAGTGGTGAAAGTTTGGAAAGCTCCTGGAGGTGTCTTGTGCAGCCTCCTGCTTACACATTGGGATGTCTCCCATGTGACCAGTCATGTTGTGAGTGTCTTCAAGAAGAAATTCCACAGCCTCTCAGGGCAACCTGTTCCAGAGCTTGCCCACTCCCTTGGTAATCTTTTTTCTTGTATTACATTGGAATCTCCTGTATTGCAGCTTGTGTCTTTTGTGTTACATCCTTCTGCTCTGCACATCTGAGGGGGTCAGGCTCTGTCTTCTCTACATCTTCCCAAAGGTGCAGCAGCACCAAGATATCTCCCCTTTTCTGAAGGCTGGAGTAATGTCCCTGATAACCTCGGTGTCCTAAAACTTCTGTATCTGCTCTCTCAGTCTGGCTCAGTGCTCGTGATCTGATCAGTGGCATTCAGCTTTGAGTCAGAATATGGGGAGCTAACGTGACATGCGGTACAGTTGTTGTGTGTGTTTTTAGTCTGTGAGAAATGTGAAATAGTTTATCATCTCCCTGACCAGCTTGCTAGTACACTTGTTCATGGTTTACAACTTTCAGGTCAAGTTAAGGACTTATTAGTAACGTTTATGATGTTGGAAAAACCAGCAAGAAGATTAGAACAGTTTGAATTCTCTTAATTGATGAAGTGTGGCTTAAATCGTTATAGATTTTAATGCAGGATTCTCTGATTCATTGGTTTTTACTATGTCCCTAGTTTGCCTGAGAAGAAGTTACATTCTCTATTTCAGAAACAAATTGCTAATATTAATTCCTTAATGACTCCCAGACCTGAAGATTGCATCTGTGTTGAAACACTTCTTAAAACTCCAGAAAACTGGGATTTAGTGTAAGATGCTACTCTGAGCTCTGGTGCCGTTGTTGTTTTGAGAGAATATGTGCCTGTTGCTGACTGGTTTCTGTATGGAGTTTAAGATGATGATTTTGGTCTCTGCCCCTTGGAAAAGTTTGTTTCTCAATAATTTTCTTGACTTTCAGCGTTTGTACATACACTGAAGTCCTAGTACAGTACTTGCCAAAAGACAACTTATGGAATGTATTGGATAGTAAAGAAAACATTGCTATTTATGTCATCTTAAATGGTTAAACATTGTCCTGTCTTTAATGGTGTTAGTGGGTCATTTTGTAGGGTATTCACATGAAAATATTAATTAAGGGAAACAGAACTTGGTTCTGAACTGTAGAAGTTGCCTCACAGAGAGAAAAAAAAAAATGTAATTGCAGAAGATTACTGTAATACCAGATAGTAATTCTGTCCAGAGGTCCCACACATCTCCTTTGTGGCCTGGCTTCTGGCCCATGAAGGTACAGCAGCTATTCTTGAGTATTCGCTGAAAACTGATTCAATAAATTAGTGTAAAAATAGCAACATTCTTCTTTTTCATACCAATGTATGTTTTCTTAACATGGACTGTTCTGTCTTTACCAAAACCACTCTTGTTCATGTTTCCATCAAAATGCAGTTAAGCTCAACTTTTTTCTATTATTTTCACTGATCAATTCTGTTTCTTTCCTGTTTTTAAGCATGGTAGCTGCTTTATTCTTTCCCCTCTGAGTATAACTATTCACTTGCTGTCTTGACCAAGTAAATTTAAACCTATTTGCTCCATTTATGTGCTTAGTAAAAATGGTCCATTTTCCTTCAGTGTCCCTAGTTGAAGCTGAATCCTTAATCTTTTTCCCTTTTCTCTTTCTGCAAGGTGGTTATTGCTAATACTTCTACATCCACAGGTTTATTATAACTTTTTGACTCTCTGTATTTTAGGATGTACAAAATGCAGTTTTGTAACTTCAAAATGGCCCTATTTGTTTTTTCTCCAGAATACATCACAGATCCCTCATTACTCTTTCCTTGTTTGTAGTTTTCACCTGTTTCCCTTCCAGTTTTGGAGCCCTGGTTCCTGCTAATGGAACGGTTTCCACATTGCTCATCCTCTACTTTTGCGTCTCATTTGCAGATGCTGTTTCTCCTTTCCTTTTCTCCCTAGGTTGCTTTGCAGTCAGAGATTGGGCCATTTGTTGTCCAGCTGAGTGAAATGGTTTTAGATCCTCTTTGTGGGAGTGGTGCTGTGTGGAGGTGCAGTGGGGGGCTGCCCTCCAGGAGGGAATGCTGCATCCCGCGGCGGAGGCTCGGGGCTCAGCGGGCGCCGCCGGGGGAGGAACTCGGTTGTGACTGTGAGGAGCACGTGGCTTCTCAGGTTGCCATGCCTGAGCTGTGGTTGGAATCTTACTGAAATAGCTGTTCGGCAGTGTTTGATTGTCCAAGTTTATTGATGGGGTTTTTTACAGCTCTGCAGCATCCACACATCTTTCTGAATCTTCTGTTCATGACGTCTGTGCCTGCCTTGTCCCTGATCATATGAATGTACATTTTGCTGTTGATTAAACATGACCCTTGCACCTGTTTGCTTTTTGATTTGATTTGTTTATGGGTCAAATAGTAAGTTTCTAATCCAGGTTTAGTTGTGGGAAAAGACTTCAGAACCTGACTTAGCAGTAATGAGAATATCAAACGAACATTTAAAAGATTCATGGTATATGGTCACCACAAAACTTAGTTTACTTTCTTGTGTTTCTCTGACTTTGGAACCCATAATATTTTAGAATTTATTTTTAGTATGTTTTCTTTAAAAAGCGTAGATATTTAGTGCAAGGCCTAATGTTTGTAGGTGGATACCACTGCAATTATTGCAGCATTTTCTTCTACAAACTGCTTTTCTTAGTAAAATTTCTGAAGACAAAAGTCTGAATTTTAGTATTAACCTTACAAATTTGAAATACATTTTTAGTGAAGGTTGTGAGGTATGACATCTGTGTCGTATATTATTTAATTTTTTTAAAAGCATAATGGCAAACTATGTATATACACACACACACAACCACGTGCATTACATGAATATGACTTTTGTCACCAGCTGGTTGTGCTTGTAGAGATCCACGTGCTTATCTTGGTAACTCAGGTATTAGTGTATTTACGTTGTGTGTGTTTGTGTATAAAGAGTATAATATAAGTATACTTTTCTTTAATAATAGCAGATTATCCAGTCAACATCTGCTCAAACTGTGAAACGAACCCCTGCTTGCCAGACTACCCAGATTAGGATGCCAGTGGTAATAACTCAGACCATTAGACCACAAGGTATGGGTTTAAATGTTTTAGTGAGATTGTTACCTTTGTATGAATTTTGTTTTAATTACGAACGAGTAGCATGGGATTTTTACCTCATGCTGGCTGAAGAATGCATGTTTTCATATGCAGTTTCAAGGTGTTTCGGACCAACGCAGTGAAATGTTTTGAAACAACCTTAGTACTGAAATCTCACATGTTTAGCTCCTTACTTAGCAGTTTTTCATGGAAAGTTCTAAACCAAGTCAGGAACTTGGCTTTCACTGTCCTAAACTGTAACTCTGGGCCAAGAAAGAAATTCTACATTTTCCTGAAGCCTAGTGGATGCCTCAATTTAATCATCCTACTTCTGGTTCATACTCCTGAAGCAGAACATGCTAGTCCCCATCTCTGCAGCTACAGAGGTCAAGGTGGGAGCCCTAGAGAAATTTCTCAAGCCTCAGGTTGGTTTTCTTAGACACCTGTCAGTATGTTTACTTTTTGGTGAGGTCAGAGACTGGCTACAGCAACCTGACATGCCAATCATGGTCTCCAGGCCTTGTGCTAATTGACAGCATTTTAAGGCACTTAAAGTATATTTGCTTAAAACTAAACCCTAAACTTCTATTTCATATTTATATAGCTTAATTTATTTTAACTTCTCTAAAGGCTTTGATTCAACCTCTACATTTTTCTCTCTCCCTGGGGTACCCTGGGGCAGATGTACTCCAACAATGATTAGCCAGGGCACGTGGTTTGTACACAACCTCCTCACCTGTCTGTGCACAGGTGGGGTCGTGTCTGGCTGATACTTCCCACTTTCTAACAGGATACTTGAAGCCTCCTTGCTTCCTAATAAATACCCATTTTTTTACTTTCTACCATTGAACCTCTTAGGCTTGGGTTTTATTTTTCCTGAATATGTGTCAGAGTATCTTACTGGATGTGGGCATTTACACGATTGAGGGTTTGTAATGGAATACAGAGCTTGTCATCTTCAGGTACTGAATCAGGAATCAAACTAGTTTAAATGCACATCAAAGCTATTGCTGCCTACTTGACTTCGTTGCTTGGTCATTTCTGTTCTCCTTGGGAAAAAAAGCATCAAAAATGTTTAATAGCAGTTGATGTTTTATTTCTCTGCTCTCCTAGGGGAATCCAAAGGTTGAATGGACACAGAGACCAAGCTGTTGCTGTAGTCCTGTAGGCTGTTTTCCAAGCTAGGAAGAAATACAGTTACTCACTGTAAAATGTGTTAGTTTGACAGCACTGATACTCATGTCCTGAGTTTAGAACATGTCCATGCATCTTATAGCATGAGCTTTCACTTCTGGCTAATGTGTTTGAGAGTGAAGGCAGATTTTATTTCTTCGCTTGTTCAGTCTCTGAGTTGTGAATGCCAACAGTGTGCTGAGAATTTGCATGATGCTGGCATCCGTCTTTGAAACAGTAGGTTCAGAATATGAGTTTATTCTTGATAGCCCTTGATCAGCCAGTGCAAGGCAACTTAACTGGCAGTTTGGCTTATGGTAGATGGTTTCATAAAAGCCCATCTACACAAGATCCTACTTTCTGGTGAGCTTATTCCAATTTCCAGCTTTGGCTAAGCCCTCCAGTATATTGGTTTTGTTACATAGACAAAACAAGACTAGGCATTTAGGAAACATTCCAGTGTAAAACCACTTCAGCCCACGTCTGGGGAGCAGTCTGCCTGTGTGCTGGCAGCACTGTCAAGAGTGCAGCATTGTGATATGTTTTTTACTGGAAACACCAGTGTAATGATATTTTATACTGACCTAAGTATTCCTGCAGGAGGAGATAATATACTGGAATAGGACATAATCTAAATAAAAATTACAGTAGTATAATTTTGTGCAGTGTGACTTGTTAAGGATAGTTACCTCAGAACTGAGCTGACCTCCACAAAATGCTGCATTTTCCTCCTTGAGAGGAGTGAATCCCCAAGTGTAATGTATCTTCAATACATCCATGTGAACAGACTGCAATGCTTCTTAAAATAGTAGTTTAGATAAAACGGACAGACTTAAAGGACTTTTATATAAATAAAATTACTTCCACAGCAGTGGAAGTAACACTATTGTTACTACATGGGAAATTCACACTCCTTTACCAAAGCACTCTACTAGTATAATAATTAGGTGAATTCCATCTTAGGAGTGGAGGAATTGAGCCAAACAATAAAATAATTAACTACAGTATTTGTGGCAGCTATTTAACCAATGCTAAAATACAGCTAGGAATTTATAAGCTCCTAAATTTGGGCTTATTTTTCTAGCTCATGCTAATTAAAATTTGAAGGAGGGATGCAGTGGTGAAAGACTCTGTATGTCATTACCAATCCCATGAAATATCTAGGCCCACAGATGATTTTAATTGGCATAATATGCTCTGCCCATAGTAAAAATGGATGTTTTAGGCATATTTTGTGTCTAACCCTAAGTCATGCTCAATTGTGATTTATTTAAACCAGAAAACTCTAGTGTCATCCCAAATCTTACATTCACTGATCCATTGAGTAGAATTACATATACTTGGGATGAATGTGAGACTTAGGTCTTCCATATCCCTATGGATATACATGTTTTGGGGGTGCTTTTAGATCAAAAGTTATCATCTGTAGAAAACAAAGCACTGATATTGGTTCCAAAGAAATACATTAATTCTGGAGGAGTGCTGTTGTTACTTCAAGTTTGCCATTGCAATAATTTTCAAAGTTAACACATTTTTAATCTTCTAGATCTTAATTGTACAAAGCAGAAATCTGCTAATTTGTATTATTGTATTATTTCTTTCCTTCCTTCCAGTTCACTTAGTAGAAAACCATTCCATTAGTTCATCTGAAATAGATAAATGAATTGCCTGGCCCATGAACTAATGCTCTCTGTGACATCTCATGGACCTGAATATTATGATGACAAAATATTTTTGTTCCCCAGGCTTGAGCCTGCAGTCCTAAATCTGGTTTTGTATTTGCTAATGTTGAGAGTCCACATTACAGTTTATTTATACAGATGGGGAACTGAACAAACACTATCAAATCAGTTTCTCTTTAAGATCATATGTTGGAGGTGATGAAGACTTCAAAATAAAAAACCAGAAGTAATGCAGGACTCAGTCAAAGCTAGCAGCTTTGTATTAGCCAAGAAATGTTCTTTAAAGGATTTATTAGGATAGTTGTGTTTCAGGATTTTAGTATTCATGAAAGAGAAATATTGTAACTCTGCTGAGGTTCTCACCATGCCATTTATGTGCAACTGAGCCACTGGGGTGCAGGAACAACCTTCATGTCCTTCTCAAAGTCTCAGACACTACATCTGTAATGCTCAATAAAACGGAGTGATAAACAAGAGAGAGCTGAGAGCTTTTAAATCAAGTAGACATGAGTTGTTTTTACATGCCAAAACACAGGTGGGATTAAAAGCAACCCAAAATGTAACCCAAGTAAGTGTGTTTAGGCAGTCAAGGAGGGCTTACTCCAAAAGTTTCATGTTGGAGAGGAATTTAGGTCTCTTTAATTTACTGAATGTCCACCACACTTTGGCTCGTTTAGAAAGCCCTGTTTTACTTGTATTCAAGACTTGAAAGTCCAGATACAGACATGAATTATTTTTGAGTCATTGTTTTCAAGATGAGAAGGCAAAAGACTACCTTTATGGGGGGTGTGTGCCAAATTTGGCAACAGTGTTTTTTCTTTTATATGCAATGCAAAACATTTTAAAATACATGCAGTGCTTTCAACTCTGAAATCCATGTTTTTCACTGCAATAAAGAACAATTACTATATAGAAAATGTAAAAGGCATGGCTAATACCCTGAGTAGCTCTGAGTTTAAGTATTTGTATTAAGAACATTTCAAATTTGCTTTCTTTATTCTGTACAGATTATCCAGAAAAGTGGTTTACTGGCAATTGCAAACACACAGCCATTATAAATATTAGAGCTGTTTATGGCCAATGGTTTTCAGTTTTGGAATCTTCACTGTTCTGTAAATATTGAACTGTAATGTTAATATAAATTTTGTATTTTAAATTGTTCTTCTTCAGCATGTAGTCTTTAAAAATAATAACTTCCTTTGTTTGCAATTTACAGACAGTTAAATTTAGTTCCTGGACAGAAGGTTCTTTGATGTAAATTGTCTAAGACAGCTCATAATAACATTGCTTGGTGTTTTTCAGGCACAGTAGGGAAGGCACCAACAATACAAGCCAGTAAAAGTCCTGGGGGCTTTGGTGTTCAGGTCTCTGCAAATCAGAAAAACAAGCTGAATGACCCTGGAGGTGGTTCTTTCAGGTAAAAAAAGAAAAAATAATAATAAAAAAATGCAGCGGGGTGGTTGGGGGGGATCTGAAGTATAAAACAGAATTTAGAATTGGTGTAACACCAGAGGGCAGTCTTTTACAATAATTCCTGTCTTTTTTTTCCTGGGATTGGATGGCAATTTTCATACTTAATCCTGTTTTTAAAAAAGGGAGGGGATCATGACATATCTGGAGGATTTTTCTCTTAAATGCACATTTTCATGTTAAACAGAACCGTAAATTCTGTGGGTTATAATAAAACTTCTGCTGAATGGAATTCTGTGCATGAGGATTTAAAAGCATCTGTGGTTGGTGTTATTCCCTGGATTCTGCTGCTCCTGTGGAGTGTCTTGCTGGGAAGGTGCTGGCTGTGAGGACAGGGACCCTCCTGGGGCCTGGGGGGTCCCTGAGCGTGGCCGTGGTTGGGGCTGCTTGGAAAGGGAAGCCTTGGCTGGCTCTGAGCTTCCTTAGGTCACAGAGGCTGGGTGCTTTGTGAGCCCCTGTAGCAATCAGTGATGCACTGAGCTGCTCTGCCCATTCTTTATACTCCATACTTTGATTTATGTGTATTTGGGATATTTGTACTTTTTGTAGTGAAAAGCAAATCTTAGGTTTACTGCATTTTGCTCTTGCTAACACCATTTTAGTTGTGTACATTTGAGTTGTGTTAAAATATTTTCTTTCTTTTTTGAATGACAAAATATTCCTGGATTTTAATTTTCATCTTCTGGGATTCTTATGTTGCTCTGACATAATCAAACCACTAATTAATTTTCAGGCTTATGCTTTTGCAGGTGAAGGAAAAGAGAATTTGTAGCTCTTTGAAATATCTCTGCTTTGAGGCATGTCAGTATTGTAACTAATAGTGGTAGTACTTAGTATTAATCTGGAAGCAAAATCATTCAATTTTTTATTTTCCAATGCTTTTGCCTCCCACTGAGTATTTAAATGAATTAAAATGTCTGTTGGGTTCAATTGTACTGTCTTAATAAGTATTTTTTATGTTTGTAAGCAACATGAGCATTTATTCTTCGTTAGTATAGCTTTCAATTTTACATACACCAAAAGGGACAGCATTTTTTTAACTGGATGTTGTAAACTGTGCCAGGATTGATTCTTGCATTCACTTAGTTTATACATAGAATATATTAGGTTAGCTGGAATTGTTAATTTTCCCTTGGGGAGAAGCAAATGCTCAAGGCACTGATTGATAAATCAATAAATCTTTAGTGAGTTTGGTAAATAAGCTGTCAAGGGTGTATGTCATTTTTCCTCTAGAGAACAAATTTTAGTCAGAATTAATGTGTTTGTTTCCTTACATTGTTTTCTCCTTCAAAATAGTAAGACACAAAGCTGCATTTAAATAAGTCCATAAAATTGCAAGGATTTATTAAACAGCAGCAAAGATCAAGCTTTTTCCTGATACCTTAACAAAGAATTCAGTTGTTTGCATATTTGCATTTCAACCCCTAACCTCTCCTGAGGACAAATAGATGTCTGACTATTAAGCCTAAAGGCACAGAGCTGGAAATCTGTATTAATCCTCTGAAAGCTGACTAGTTTTCCTCAACATTCCCAGCGTGTGTGAAGAATGTGTTTTTAGCCAGAAGGCAAACTGGCATCTAAAGCAAAGCAAGAATTTTGAAAAATAGTTGTGTTATGTATAAATTTATTTTGCCCTTAGTGTTTTATTATTGCATATTTGTTTCATTATTTTAGATTCTGCTTTTTTTAAAATAACTTATTTGAGCTTTTCACTTTTGTGAGCAAAGCGTTGGTCACTAGAAACAGAAATTTGAACTTCATGGTTTTTTGGGTTTTTTTCTATTCTGAACTGTAGGAGATACAAGATGGAATTTCATAAAAGATCTAGCAATTAAGAATTTTGCATATTGCAGCTATGCTTTTAAGGTTAGCATTTACTAATGAACTGTGAGACTGCTCACATGAGTTCACTGTTTGTTACAGTCCTGTTCTGTGATGCAGAGTTCTCAACCCAAGAGTTCTGCAATGTGAAGCTGGGCTTGTGAAATTTTAGGTCACCTTTTTTGCTATTAAATTTATTGTTGCTGTATTTTTCAGCAAGAACTACATACAACCCCAGTTAGTTGGCTTTTCAACTCTATAAATACCTAAGGACAGAAATTTGAATTTCATTTTTAGTAATTTTTCTGTTTGCTTTGCAAGCAGAGGTCTCGACTTGGGTTTGTACCAGAACAGGCCAGCCTGAGGTTTCTGTAGCTGAGAGAAGCAAAAATCCCACTGAAGTCTGCCAGGGACCTGCATATTTGTCCACAGCTCATCACCTCCTCTGGTCCCCTCAGAGTTCCCACTGACACCACCTCCTCCTGATGTGGTGACAGCAGCAGGCTCTCAAGTGACTCTTAGCCACAGTTCAGGTAGTGGCCATTAAAGGGAACTCGTGGAAACATTTGTTCCTGATGTTGAGGTAGAACAATTTCAGTTGGAAGGTCCAGCTTCCCATTTGGAGCAGGCTAGGTTGGATCAGGGCTTGGTCCATATGTGCTCTGCATTTCTCCAAGGATGGAGGTGGATGTTTGTCCTCTTGTGTTATCCCACCACTTCAAGCTGTGCTGAGCAGGGCTCCGTGGCATTGCATGGCAAGGCCAGAAGTGAACAGATCTGTCCTGTGGTGTGTGGGATGATGCTGTGTTTAGTTTGCCGTAAGGTGCCAGGTGCTCCTTCCTTTTCACAAAAACCTTTCTTTTTCTGACGTGGTATTTCCCAGGTACATCTGACCTCCTGGAACTGGCAATGTCAGGTTTTATACAGGCAGTGTGATGGGGTTTGTTTTCAGAGATGATTCTGTGAAGTCTGAGATCATTTGAAGCTGATTTTAGTATCTCTGTTTTATTCTGCTGTCTGGCTGCATTTTGAGGTAGACCCCATGTGGAAATAAAAAATTTGTTTTCAGGCCTCCCTTGCATAGCCTAAAAAAAATCTCGTCTACTATTTTATTTTCATTTTTAAAAGTAAAAGTTTAACAACATAAGCAAAGCAGCTTGCCCTTGAAGTGGTAGAAAGCTAATGTGGATGTTAAATGGATAACTTCAGAGTTTTCATCTCAAAATGGTATGTGACAAAACCTTGCCCTTGAAGTTTTTGTTGTTCCAAATGAGTATTTTAAGCTGTAAGGAGATTGTGTTTTTCCGATATATTTCAAAATAAAAAAAAATGCTGACCATGAATGTGGTCTGTTCTGTGAGCCCTTCTGCTTATCAGGGAGAAGATTTCTCATAGAGAATGAATTGTGTGGCAAAGCAGTATTCGGGAGACATTTCAAATTATAACATGCAAGTCAGAATAAACACTACAGTTAATGTGTAAATGGAATTTATGCCATTATAAAATATAATACAATAGTGGCTGTTCCAGTAATTTCAAGTCACCATTTATATGCCATGTATTGTGAATCTCTGATTGTGTGATCCATGGAATCTGTGGGATGTAGGGACTTAGTCCTAATGACATGCAATTTCCCTTGTAAGAGAGAGGGGAGTCAATAAGACAATGTTGTCTCAATTGCTTTATGCATTCTTCTGGCTTATGTGGGAGCAGTCCAGTATTGCAGTTTGGGACAGCACTGGCTCCAGTCTGACAAAATGCATGAGAAAAAAGAACTGGGCAATCATGCAGTTAAGGTTTGTTCATAAAGAAAATGCCACCAGGTTTTTATAATGGCTTGTCGTAGTTTAAACAAAACCTTTGAAACGTTTCACAGATAACTCTGCAAATACTTTGGGTTTTCTTGCTTATTTTCAGATAAGATTTTTTTTTTTTTGGTAATTGCATGAGTGTTTATAATGAAAAGGAAAGGGAAAATTGTTGCAAGAGGTTGAATATAGGAGGAAGAATTGGACTCTTGGATTATTTTAAGATATAGAACTCATGCTGTCTTAAAAATACCATGTGTGTTGGAATGTTAGATTCGTCCTGTGAGACTCAGAATTCAATAAAAACCAGAAATATTTACTGAAACAGTAGAATTAAGATGGGCATAGTAATATATGCCAAGAAATATGAAATTGTTAAACACTGTGGTGTGATGAAAAAGGAAAGATAGACAGTAATCATCAGTTTAGATGACCACTGGATGGCATCTTTGTTCCACAGAATGACTTCTGAAAACTCACTTATCTGGGCTTAAAAGTTCACTTTTATAGGAAACTGTTGAGCAAGAATAGCAACTCTCTTTATATATAAATGTATGTTTCAGTAGCCAAACATTTTTCATTATAAGTTCCTGGAAGCAAGGAAGAATATATGGATAGGGTTCTTCCTGTCAGAAAAAATTGTAGTACCAGCTGTGATTAATTTTTTTTGTCTTCCATGTAATACTGAAAAAAAAAAAAAAAAGGATGCACTTGCAGGTTGTAGCTTGTAAGTGTAAGATGGAAGAAAATTATTCTGTCCAGGAGTTACAGTGATGGTCTTTGTAAGTGCACTTGCATTGGTTTTGATAATGTCATTGAAATCTAATTTGTGTCCAAAATAAGTCTGGTTTTATTTCAGAAAATATTTATTTATAATGTGGTCACAGATCTGTAAACGGAATAAAAACTGGAGTAGCTAAACTGCTATGCAGAAGGAAGGTAAAAGATCAACAGTACTTTCTTCAGCTATGAAATAAAAGGAGAGAGAAGTGTAAACTTCTCTTAGAAGTTACGTTCTGGAAGTCAAGAATCAGACTGCTGTCTTGATGATTTTTTTTTTTTTAATGGATGATTGCTTGAAGGAGATGAAAGTACCTCTGTCCTGGCAACCTGGTGTGGAAATACAGGACTGGGACTCTTGGTTAGTGCTGGCCAGCTGTTCCAGCTGTGGTATGTGCTGGCTGAAGGGGCAGGATGGGGGGCAGTGTGTGCAGCCAGCTCTGGGAGCCTCTGGCTTCGTGTTTTCCCGAATCCTGCGGGGCTCGGGCTTGTCCCCTGGCAGCAGCACCCACACCCACAGCAGGGTGAGGGCCCGTGGGGCATCACCACTGCACCTGGGGTTTGGTCACTTTGAGCTTTGCTTCAAAATTCTGGGTTCAAGTCTGTGTTCCAGAAGCTTCTGCTATTTTATGTGGTTTGGGGTTTGTGGTCTGGTATCTGCCTTGATAGGAGTTTGGTTTTCCCGTGGTGTGCCCTGGGTGATTCTCATTCTATTTCAAGTATTCAGGTTTTAACCTGACAAAATCTTAGTTCCTTTCAGTTTTACCTGCACTTTTTAATTTGTAGAATTACGAACTTTTGAGTTGGTCACTGAATATTTCAGTTGGTGTTGGTTGTGTGGTGCTGGGGCAGTCTGGGCTGGGTGTGGGCCCCGAGCCAATTCCTCACTGCGGCCCAGGGTCCCTCTGTGAGCATCGTGTGCACACGTGTCAGATGTAAAGGTGACAGGATGAGAGGGATGAAGCCTCCCCTAGGAACAAAGGCTGAGAGAATTGGGATTTTTCAGCCTGGAGAAGGCTCCAGGGTGACCCAGCTGTGGCTTTGCAGTACCTGAAGGGAGCCTGCAATAGGGATGGAGAGAGACAATTTACCTGGACGTGGAGTGGCGGGACAAGGGCTCCAAACTAAAAGGGAATAGGTTTACATTGGACATTAGGAAGAAATTGTTCTCTGTGAGGGTGGGCAGGCCCTGGCACAGATTGCCCAGGGAAGCTGTGGCTGCCCTTGGATCCCTGGCAGTGTCCAAGGCCGGGTTGGACGGGGCTTGGGGCAGCCTGGGGCAGTGGAAGGTTCCCTGCTCGTGGCAGGGATGAGCTTTTAAGTTTCCTTCCACCAAAACCATTCTGTGATGTTGCATCACTGTTCTTGGGAATTTCATTTTAAAACAAGAAATCAAGTGCTTAACACTCCTGGAAATTAATAGAAGCTCATTTGTGTAGAATTTTTCTGAAAAGCATTGTAAAATATTCCATTTTCTGCATCAAGTCTTCAGCACATTTCTGCAGGTTTACACAAATGAAAGTCCCTTCTTGACTTCTTCCCACAAAAGAAAACAAAACCAGTATCTATCAAACCGTAATAGTCTTCCACCAAAGTTGGCTGCTGTGGTGCAGATAACAGGAAAAGTATGGGAGGAGAGAGAGGACCTAGGTTATGGATTTCTGGATTTCCCTCCTTTTATTCTCAGACCTTACTTGCAGTTGTTGGTTTTTACTGTGGACATTAAGCTTGTTACAAGTGACAAAGTATTTTAGGGTGCATGGGACATCACGTATGTAACAATTTAAAAAAAACAACTTTTAAATTAAGCTTTTGTTTGTGTACTTTATACAGTAATAGGAGTCTGGACTTGAATTTCTTATCCCTATATGTAGTCTGAAAATAATATTGTCAAAGATTGTGTAATCACTCTAGAATATGTTGAAATAGTGTTTGTGTCAATAATAGCTGTGAAACAGAATGTGCTAAATCCAGATGGCTGTTTCCACAGCTCTGAGTCATACCTCAGACAGGTAGGAGAAAAAGATGCTTGGGAGATACCAGCATGGAAACTCAAATTTCTTTGTACTCTCTCAAGCTCTCAAGCTGTTGAAAAGGATGTTGCAGGGCAAAAAATGGTCTGGGAGTTGCTATCATCTTCTCAAATGCAGCTCATTTTCCTAAAGCTTGTTGACAAAATTGATATTTGTATGTTGCCAGAGAAAATACCAGCACATACTCAAGCCACACTTGGAGCCCGGGCCTACCTATGAGCTCAGCATGGTCAAAGAATCTTCCCTGACTGTTGCTGAAAATGCTTTGATGCCCATTTTAGTAGGAACTTGTGAAACAGTGCAGGATTAAAAATTCGTGGTTTTGCTTTTAATTTCTGTTATTTATTTTACCATTTTATGCCTAGTTTTCTTTACAAAGAGAAAAGCCCAATGTTCAGTTGTTAGTGGTGATCATTGCCTTTAGTGTCCTGATCAGCCTGGTGTCACTGATGTCACTGGCTCTCAGATGAAGACACCTCTGTCACACCTCCTGTTACCAGTCAGATTGTCCTGCTTCTGATGTTTTCCTGCTATGGTCAGAGAAATACGTGGTTGTTTCTGGATACCCTGTGAAAATGGAGACATGAGGGGCTGTGTCTCAGTTGGCCCACCCATTGGGCATGTGGCATGATGATTACTTCTGGAGAAGCAGATGATGCAAAAAATGAATATATTACATGCAAAAGTTGGTTTTATATGGCTTTTTTTTTTAATTGTAGAGATGATGACGACATCAATGATGTTGCCTCTATGGCTGGCGTTAATCTTAATGAAGAAAGTGCCCGAATTATGGCCACCAACTCTGACTTGGTTGGAACCCAGATCCAGTCCTGTAAAGATGAACCCTTTCTTGCTGCTATACCTCTCCATAAACGCATACTTGAAACGGGTGAGAAGCACATCCTTTCCTTCTGGGAGTGTTTCCTTCAGAGTGATGAGGTTCTGAGGAACAGAATATGCTTAGCACTTAAGAGGGTTTTTTTAAGCATTTGATTACATAATTTTGTATTTCTAAACTTTCAAGGTTTTTGTGGTAGAAGTAACTTACCTGAAGTTGGAAATAAAATAGCATGCTGGTGCTTTTAAACTTCATGCTTTCCCCATTTTTTTTATATCCAAGGATCTCAAAGCTCTTTGCAAACATTAATTATTTCTCACAATCCTCCTTCATGTTTCACACACAAGAAGATTGAAACAAAGAGGTAAAGTAAGTAGTACAGGTCACAGAGGACACCTGTGAATAACATTTAACAGAATGCTTAAGTTTCCTGTCAAGATTTTCTTTCCCCATGCAAACCAGTTATTCAGTTCTTAACACCTGCATCTGTTTAAGTTCATAGTGATTTTCTTATGGCGTGTTTTCAAAAACCTGTGTTTATTTATCATGGCAAAAAGGTATGTTTATTTATTCTGCCATTTGAAAATGGAAATTAAAAACTTCAGTAGAATAATTGTTCGAAATCAGTGATGTTTTAAGGTTAGGAAATATGCTTCTACAAAACAGAATGTATTTGATATGACATACTTTATTAATATGCACTATGTGTTCTGGTACTTACATGTATAATTTTCAGCATAATTTTGGCAGTGTTTTCAGTGCCATCAGTGTCTTAACATACTGAGCTCCAATTATTTAGAGGTGTAAATTGTATCTCTTTCAGACCTACGCTTACATCACAGATTTTTAGGGATCTAGTTCTCAGAGTTTTAAAGATAAGACCAAAATCTTGTTGCAAATCAGTGCAGTTAGGGTTTTTTAAGTCATGTGGTTGCTTCTGAAATGTTCTCTGTGTTTATGTTCATTGAATTAACAGGAGCCTTTTTATATTGCAGTTGCAGGCAAGTTCTTCATTGACTTATTGTCAGACTTCACTCTCTTACTTTACAAAATGCCATTTTAAGTTGCCCTTCAGAGAAAGGAGTGGTCTTGCAGGCTGTAGTCAGCTGGCTGTGAGGATGTGATGACGGCTGGGAAAGCATGTCCTGCCTTTTGGGACTGCCTTAGCACCACCTGGGACTGCAGCCAGCAAGGTCGTCATGAAATGTGTCTGAGAAGCTGTTGGGAGGGACGCTCACATAACACTTGACACAGGTGTAAGAAAAGGAAAAGGCAACAGACATAAAACTGTTAAAAAGAATGGGAAATCAGTAATGAATTTGCCACATAAGCCTTAACGAGCTCTTTGGCTGTAAGAATTGCTGCACAACATGGAGCTGGAATTACAAGTGCAGGACTTACAGGAATCTGTACATACTTTAAGAGCCACAGAACCCATCACACTATTCATCACTGCCTTTTGGGGTTTGCTCCTCTGAGGAACAAATCCCTATGGCTGTTTTTGAAGCTTTATTAGCTTTGATAATTGAAATGAAACTTTCAAAGATTTTAAAAGCAGCTGCAGGGATTTACTTCTCAAAAGCAGTGAATCCAGAAGAGCGGCCACTCCTAGTGATCTCCTGCAGCCACTTTTAGAGTGGTTTTATTTTGGTTTTACATGAAGCCTTTTATAGTTTTGAAAGTGGCTGTGGAGTTCAGAAGTGGCTGCTATCTGGGATCTATGGCTCTTGAGGAGAGCTGATTTTGAAGTTTTAGAAGCTGGGTTTGACTGTGTGTGGCCAGATTTGTTGTTTGCTTAGGACCACACACAAATTTAGTAATTTGTGCTACTGGGCACTTAAATAATGACATTGTAAGTTCAGGACAAGACTCAGTGTTGCCATATGTTGCTGTGACAGCACCAGGACTAAGCAAAGCGCCTGTGACCTTCTCGAGGACATTAGGAAAAGTCTGTTATGTGAGTCCTCATTCTTCTCTTTTCATTATGCCTGTTGACAATGAGATAAGATACATTGTTTCTTCTTACTTTTGCCTGAATATGACTTAAACAGATGTTACTTGCTACCTTAATTCTATTCATATTTAATCACTTCAGTTTTAGGGCAGGTTTTTAATGTTCTAGTAAAAGAGAGATTTGTGGTGTGTACAGTGTTAGGAAACTCTTGTCTCCTTTCTCAGAAGCTAGATCTTTTAAGTTTTCTGTATATTAATCTCATCCTCTCTTTTCTGAGTAAGAGCTCTGTCGAGCCACTCAGTAGTGTTCCCCACAGGCTGTTTCAGAGATTGTGCTTCCATTCACCAGAGTCAGAACATAAACTGCTAAAGTGAGAGCAGATGCTCTTCAGACTTTGGCAGTAACCACCAGCCAGATGCCTCAAAGTCATAGTGAAAGAGGTTTCTTAATATATTGTGTGTTCTTATCTCTACTTGAGCTTGGCAGTGTTATAATCCAAAGTTTATTTTAAATCTAAGGGACTAATATTGATCCATTTAAATGGAAGAAGTAACTGAAAGGTAATTCATGCAAAGATATTCATCCGCTTCCCACATGCTTCCTTATCCAATTTGGTATCTAGTCATTTTGGGCTGGTAATCATTGCCATTTGTTCATGTAGAGAGGCAGGGCTGTGACTGTTTCAAATTCTTCTTTGATGCAAAATCAAGAGTGGGTATTTCTCAGCTTATAATGTATTTCTTTTGTTATTCCACTCAGAATCATAAAACTTTAAACCCTGATCTTTCTACATGACAGCATAGCACAATGAAACATACAAAGGACTGTAAGGCTTTTGTTTCTCTTTTTGGGAAGCTGAGAGGCAGAGGTTGATACTCATCTTGCACGTGCATACTAACTCCTGACACTTTCTAGGTCTTTAACTTTGTTAGTAGAATGAGTAGTGTTTCTTCAGAGGGCAAGCAAGCTGATTAGACCCTCACAAATAAATAATGCTGAAAAATCCTAGCTTTTCCACGTGGTTTTATGGGAACAAAACAAGACAAAGAACCTTAATTTGTGATGGTTTCACTTTTGTTCATTCAGGAGTTACTTCTTGCTGCGTAAGAATGCTGTGTTAGTTAGGTTTTAGAAGCTAGTTTTTGACATTGTGGGTTTTTGCTGTTTACTGAATGAGGCAACAGGCAGGGCTTAATAAAGCAGGTTTTTAAGTGTGACAGTTTTGTGTAGTTCATAACCATCTTGTGAAAATAGAGACTCTTTGGCTTTAATTCCTTGATTACAGCATGGTTTCTGAGTGCAGATAAGAACCAGGCTGCACTGCATTTTGTATTAAATGTTAGTGAAAGGTAGCAGGACACAGTGAAGGATGGCATAAAACATGATCCTTTTTATAACACCATGATTACTAAACCCTTGGGCAACGGGAACAGCTGTCTCATGTACTTTTCTGAGAACTTGGTGGTCTCCCAAACCTTCACTGGGGGTTCCAAAAACTTTGCTTTATATTTTGTGACCAACAGAGCATGATACCTTCACAGGCTTAGAATCTGCAGCAGCTTATTAATTCCCACAACTTTTAGATCTCACTGATTTCTTCTGCATCCAGGTGATGCCATTTTACTTGTATGAACTCTCCCTAAAATGTCCCAACTTGTGGTGAACCCTAACCGTAAATGAACTACCATAATGCAATAATATTTAGGCAGGAGTTTGGTATATTGTATTCTTTGACTTAGATGGTTCCTTTCTCTCTTTCTCTTCACTTTGTGTTCTTCACCCCATTTTTTTACTTCAGTTTTATTGTTACAGAGCACTGGCTGAATAGAACAGATGTGGCATCCTAAGAAATGTGGGACTGGTTTGGCCACATTGAATACATTTTGAGTGCTGTTCATCTTGGAGCTTTCAAATTATTTTAACTTCAATACATATGATAGAAATTTATTGGAGAACCAGCCATGATATTTTTATCACCCATTAATTCAGAGTTTTTTACATCTGCATTAAGAAATCAGATTGTCTATAGCATGGTTTTACAAAATGCTGTATTTGTTTGTCACCTAGCATTGTTACCTGTCTTTTGGAAAAAGTCTGTTAATACATCTGCAATATTTCCCACCACAAATGTAGTTCTGGATTCTCTTGCTTCATGTAAATAAATATTTAGTCTAGAACACACGTAGTGGTGCATGCCAGTTATTACAAAGCTTGAAAATGTGCTGATGAATCCAGTTCCTCCTAGTTCAGTAGTTAGAAGGCCTGCAGTCTTCCTTAAAACAGTTTCAGAGAAGCTTGGCTGATTAGAATTGAGCCACTGTTTCTGTCAATATAACAGTTGTATGGTTAGGCTCAACATAATTTATAGATTTACCTTTTTGTTATTTTACATGTAAAATATGTTTTTAATTCTGTCTGATGAAATATTGATCATTGCTCTGCCTTGATTCTTTCTTTGTTCAGCCACGCTTGAATTGCATGTGTGCTATAAAACTGCATGTTAAAACATAGAGAAATAGCTTATCTGTGTTTTCTATATTCTGGAGTGTGTTGAATCTACTGTGTGGCATCACAGTGGCAGCAGTTGTGTGCAAATGCATATATTTTAAATAAAGAAGTTTTGTGCTCTAGAGGACATTTTATATTGATAAACCATGCTAAAACCTATGGGGTACCCTTCATGGAACCAGGCCAGGTGATTTCAGCCTCTATTTAAGACATTTGTTATTAGTTCAGTAAGTCTTTCTGTCGTCCTCCTTTTCTGGGTTTGTTTGTCAACATTTGTATTCATGTTTGAATGAGATGAAAATGTCCTATTGATGACTGCTCTTCATATACAGAGCAGCTCTAACATAAAAGTCGAGTTATTTCTCTGGCTGCTTTACTTTAGAGGCCTTTTATAGCTGCTTCAGTTACAGTGGTTGTGTGTTCTGAACTTCTGAGCTCTCTGATTGCCTGTGAATATAAGTTTTTGTTCTCACTGCACTTTTTGTTGATGTGACTTTGTTGTTTTCACTGCTGACTTAACTTTTTGTCCATAAGTGTTTTGTCTTCAAACTGAAGTACTTTTTTGAGTATCATTTTTTCCATCCTGTGGACATAGGTCTTGATTGTGTTTGGGGATTGCTCTGACACCCACCTGGTCAGAAGTGTAGGAGGTTGAAGTCATGTGCTGTCCTAAGGACATGCTTAGTCTGCTGGAGCAGTACCTCCAGTGGAGTTCTCTGGATTCCACTTGCTTTTTCTCAGGGAACAAAGAAAGTCCCTTTAGGTGTTGTATAATCCAAATTGCAAGTGACTGTGCGTGCCAAAAGCATGGACTTCCTCTGGTTTCTGTAAACTTCAGTCTGGCACTGCAGAGGTGTGGCAGGTGGAGAGATGTACCCACATTCTGACATCTGGAATACTTCTGTAACTTGGGCTTTTTTCATTAGTATAAAACAAGCAATTTGCTAGAAATTGTATTTAGATGGGAAGACGGGTGCTGCTCCCAATTTTCTACCCAGTGTCCATAGTTGTGATAGTTGTTTCTCAGGCTGAGATTGGAGTGCATTTTTGGTTTTATATTCCAACTGAATCAATTGCTAATGTTACAATATTATAAGACAATTATATTTTATTTGCATTGATGATTCCCTTTTCAAAAGAGGTGGGAATACATTCCCATGTTAGTATCAGCAGCAGTGTTGCCAAATAAACATAACCAGTAAGTACTTCAGCAGAATGTTAAACCCTATTGTTGTTCTTTCTTTAATAGGTCCATGATTAGACTTCCTGTTTTACAAGATGTCCCAACATGTGTTGGAATGGTAACTTCAGTACCACCTGAGAGCTTGGAGTCTGCCTTTCTGTGAAAGGTAGGGCAGCTTCTGTTCAATATTTTTTGTGTATTTCCAAGGTTTTCTTTTTATTAATCTTATTGGCTCTGCAACACGACAGAATCTGAGTTGTGCTTTTAGCAGTGTCACCTTTAGATGTCAGAACTGATGTTATTTCATCAAGCAGTAATTTCTCAAAATAAATATGATTAATTTAGCTATATTGAAACGATGATTATTTATGAAGAAAATGATGCTGTTTCTTCAGGCATCATTTTCAAAGGTTTTACTCCAGCTGAACTGAGAACATGACCGTACTGCTTGGTCTCAGAAATATTTAGAGAATTCAAGTTTCGTTTTCACCATAATAATTTTGTTTTCACCCGTTTTTCATTCTGTTTTGTGAATGTAGTGAAAGCGCCATCTTTAAAAGGTCTTGCTATTTCTGGAAGGCAGTTCTGGCCTTCAGGGCCCACCAAAATATGTTACCCAGCCTCAGAATAACTTTGCATCTGGGAATTGAACGGCTTAAATTTCCAGGTCTCTGCAAAAGGGAGTAAAATTAAGATCATCATTCTGTGGAGATGCATTCTCTACCAGATTCATTTATAAAGTCCATGGATGTAAAATAAGAACAATAAAAAGAAAACCTTAGAGAACCATTCAATATTGCAATAAAGCTGACTTACATTATCCCTGTAGGCAAACTCCATGCTCTAGAGGTGGTGCTAATGTCCCCAGCGCTCAACACATGTTGGAACATCTTTGTGGAGGAGGAAGTCATTGATCAGTGAGCAGCACCTTCAAGGATCGTTTAAGGGGGAAAAAGCAAAAGGTAATATTTTTTAAAATATGTTGGAATGATTGTTCATTATGTTTATTTGGCAATCCTGCTGCTCATACTAAGGTTGTAGCGTTTTCATTTCTTAAAATTACTGAGAAACTTCGTAAACTTCCTTTAGTCTTTCCTTCTCCCTTGAGTTTGAATTGCATTTGTCAGCCTCCTTCACATTGCTGAGTTTACTGCACTTAAGTCCAGAATTTACTATAACTCATTGGCAATTTGACACTTTTTTCAGTGGTGGTAATGCAGAGAGGGTTAATCTGTGGTTTAACCAGTTTTGCAATCCCTTGTGTTAAATAAGTCAGAGCCAAATATTGAACTGGTACGAAGACATTCTGCTGCTAACCAAAGGGTATTTGTTTTCAAGGAAGTAGCTGCAACACAAAGTTGTGCCAGATGAGGTACCACCATCTGTTCTTGCACAACAGTGTAGAAGTGCAACTTTAATATAAACTGTCATAAACTAAAGCTGTACTGACAAAATGAAGTGGCCATATCTGACCCGGTTAAATTTTGCAGTGGTGGATCTGGTGATGCTCTATTTGGTATTAATGAATGTGGCATGGTCTTCTGATCTTTTAATTCTAGTTCAATTTAGTTCTAATTCTAATCCTGGGCATACACAGATGAAGGTGCTGACATTTTGAAATTCAGGTTATGATCTTTGGTCTACTCTTCTGGTGTCCTTTGAATTTCCTGGGTGTTGTGCACGTCCTCCCTGTCTGACATGCCCATCCTGCCTCCTTAGACGAAGCCTCACATGTAACTACTCTGCCAGCATCAGGCTTGTGGTGACAACTGTGATACTGTTCTGATTGTGGTGTTAGAGAGATGGTTTCTCAGGGGAGAAAAATTGTCAAAATGTCTGTATTGTTCACACAATTTGCCACACAAGCAAGTTCTTATGCTTGGTATTCCTTTGAATCCTGTGGATGTGATGGAGACTGTGTTCTGTTCCTTGTGAGGACTGTGCTGTAGGATGGTGACATCTGTCATCTGACACTCTTAAAGGAGTTCTGCTCCATCTCTGCCTTACCTGGTGTACTGTCATCGTCATGTATTTATGGTGTTTAAGCCTGAGCTCCTGTCTTGGTTTACTATTTTGAGTTTAGCTCAAGCAACACATTTGTCTTCTCTGCATGAAAACAGATAAATCCTCAACTAACAACTTCTCTATTGTTTTCTTAGGGACTCCTGTTGGTGTCATTGCCATATTAGTTCTTTTGGTCTGGTCTCTGTAAAAATCTCTTTTGATTTGACTCTAGTGAGTAACCAAGTACAAAAGTGCATTGAGGCATTGACTATGATTCATAAAAATAGTGAACATATTTTCTAGTCATCTACAGTTGCTCCATGTTTATTCCTGAATATTCCTGAATGTCTTTGGACATGCTTATTATGCTGTGTTTTTTGTTTTGGGAAAACCAAGATGAAGAAGAAAAGATCATATAACTGTAATCTGCGTGTTCTTATTTGACTCGTTGAGACCTGCCCCTGTTTCAGTTCTCATCCCCTCCTCTGTTTAATCAATTTTGTGTATTTTGTGTATTTTGTATTTAGTATCACACTGTTCAATTGCTGCAGCACAGATTACTGGGATTATAAGGTAGGATGTGGAGCTGTAGTTCTCAAAGACTTTGTCCTTGAGTGCCTCCTTTTAATAACTTCAGCACCCTTCTTTTAGAATACACACATCAAATGGCACAAAAATAATCCTAAAGTTGAATTATTTAAAGAGAAGGAATTAAACATCAAACTTGGGGTTATTGCCTTTGCTTAACACATTGAGGTTTTGATTTCTTCTAAAAGAAGTTGGGTGATACACAGTTGAGTTACAGAAGAAAGCAGGGAAACAATTAATTGTAGTGCCTTATGTTCCCTCAGAGTTGACATTCTTTCTGTCCTCTCTGATCAAGCTGCAAGCTTTCCCTGCTGTTGGAATGCCAAGTGCTCTCTGCTCCTGGATGCACTGTTTGTGTGTAGATGCTTCCATGCTTTGTGGCAACTCCTGCCATTTTCCAAGCCTCCACATACCTGTGCAGAATGTTGTTTGGTGACTAGCTGGGTTCTGTTAGAGACAAACCACAAAGGGTAATAAAAACCACTCTGTATGGATGATTAATAGCTGCCTTTCAGCTGTTTAATTGTCTAGCTTAGAGACAGAATTTTGGAAACTGGATTGTCTGGTTATATATACCTTAGCACAGACCTCTTCTCAAAGTAGTTTTTCTTTTTGCCAAGAAGCATGAATAATGCCTAAGTTCCCAGACTTAGCCACTGGTTGAGACTTTTTAGAGAAGTGGAGGCCTTTTGCTGGTCAATCTTATATGACTTCCATCAAAAAACACGGGTTGCATAGGTAGGGTTAAGTAAGATTCTTGAGAAATTCTTTCTCTACTTGAGGATTTTTTTTGTCCTACCCCAAATCCTATGGACTTGCATATAAAAGCTTTGAGTCAACACAGAAAATAAGATGAGACTATGGCCAGGGTTACACATAGATTTTGCATGGATGCAACTACTTCTCTGGCTCTGTTTTGTTAAAATAATTACACCAATATGACCCTCTAGAGTGGAGCTATTTTGCTTGTTTTCCTTTGAAAATAATAAAAAGT
>WAAE01007443.1:13656-24177 GCA_013400495.1 Nicator chloris | reverse complement strand
GCTAAAGTTTTGGGTCTGGTCTCCTTTTCCTTCATTAATGCTTTGTTTACAATATAACTCTTCTGAGGGTGCTTATGAGAAAACAGAAGTGCTGTCTTTGCAGTGCAAATGCAGCCCATCCTTATCCCCCAGGTGCAGATGCCTCCACTTTGGGAACCAGCAGTCTGGTATCTGGAAGGACTTTAAAATGCCAGGTATTTTTAAATGCCAAGGACCTGCAATTTCATTGGATTTACAGCTCATACCATTTGTAATTCAAGTGCCCTGATTATCAGGACTTCAGGTTTTTGCCCAGTTGTTATCCTCTGTTTCTTGCAAGCTACATTTATTTTTGAGGGGAAACACAGTCCCTGTCACATGGGGTTTTTTATTAACATAGTACTCTGACACACTTTGGAAAAATGATTCCTCTTGGCATCTAGAAACTCAAGTTCATAAAAGTAGATCTGCCTCTGGGCTTCTGTTCAGATTTCATTGGTTTATTTTTGACTTATAAATCCATCAATTGTTTGGGACATAAACAGTCTGAGAAATCTCATACTTTTTTCTATACTCTGCAGTAGAAGTGATATTTAATGGCAGGGATATTTAAGAAAAACTTTTGTTGGATTTCTTGTGAGGATGCTGAAGGTAAGATCCATATTTATCCCCTAGAGCACAGACCAATTCACATGTTCAGGAAAAGTTCATTTCTGAGTTCTGATGTTGGGTGGAAAATAGGTATAAATACCTTATGAATACATACTTTTATGTATTTAAAATGATAAACAAAATCTAGCCTACATGTGAAGCATGTGTGCTGTGTTTTAGCATCAACACTAACCTCTTCTAAGAGTATTGTAGTCGTCTGAGTTTCCATGGACAAAATCTGCTGCAAGACTGATGTAATCCAGAGTTGAATGAAGTAATCTAACTTCTGTTTAAAGCTGCATGCTTGTCCTCAGTTAGTTAAAGTTTAAATTTGCCTGCTTTTTCAGACACACAAGTGTATCCACAGGTCATCCTGAAGGTAATAAGGACTGATAGTGCTTAGTACATTGGTAAATGAGACCACATTTTAATAAGTGACTAAATATGGCCTCAAGATGCCATCATTCAGCACTGCTGTATGTCCGTTACCCTTCACTCCTGCAAAGAAGTTAAAAAAATAGAATGTTACCTCAGAGGAGTCATAGGCTTATAGTGTCCCAACTTGGCTACATGAAAATACTGTAATGTGAGACATGATAACAATAAAAAAAAATCTAATTTCTTCCTGTTTATTTCCCTTGACTTATTTTTTATGAATTCAGCAGCATTCAAGTTTTCCTCAAGTTCTGCAGCTTATAGAGGAGCTGAGTTGATTGACGGTGCTTAAATAAAAGCAGAATAATTGCTCAGTATGGTGCAAGGGACAGAGCAATAAACAAGCAGACTAACAGGCTGGTTGTAACATCACTGTAGTGACATACCACGGCTTGAGGAAGGAAATGTTTTAGTCAGCAAACCACTGGAGAATATAGTGATGTGGGCAAATGAACCATCTGCCTCTCCATCTCAGATTTTGGTTACATCCCCACCCCGGTTATGTTAGAAGTAATGTGTACACACATTATCACACAGAGCAGTGCAAACTCCTTAGGGGTGATGGTGTCCAGACATACTGCCAGGGTTGATCTTAGAAATAAGCACTGTAGAAGTCAGCTTGTGTGCATGGAGTATTTTTAGCTCAAAGCCTATTTGATTCTGGTTTCTATAACTTGGCCCAGTTTCCATTCTGTTTTATAGTATGCCAGCCAACATGAAGCTCTCAATCTTCTTTGAGGACAAATTCTCTCCGATATCCAGTTTCTAGCGGTACGATAATTCACAGAGCTAATAAAGGAATGATCGCTCAGATTGAGCTTGTTGCTATGCGACCACATTACTAAGATAACAACATAAGCAATTTTAATATATCTGCTGTATCTTATACAATTGAACTCAATTATGCTTTATTTGGATTGAATCAGGTTATCCTTGGCAACTTAGTTTGAAGTCTGTTTCAGCTTGGAATGGGAACACTTTTTTTTTTCCTAGAGGATACTTTTTAGGTCCCATTTTCTCCTTGGTTACTGACCCAGTTCATGACAACTGTTCATCTGGCTATGCAATTACAAAGGATTTTTAAAGGGTCCTTGGTAGAACATGATTTGAGTTGTTAAACAGAACATGTATTCCCTTGACAAAGATGCGAATGTATGATTTTCAGTACTAAATGCTTTATTCTTTTACAGAAATAATTCTTTTGCCAAACACACATATATTTGATATATGTGTGTGTCTGTGTATGTGCTTATCTGTGTATCTATCAATGCATTTTATAGCATGGATTCCCTATTGGCCTTGGGAGCAAAGGTTGGTAAAAGGTATTATATCAAAAGCAGTCTCTGTTTTGCATCTCTACAATTTCTGTATTCTGTTTAAAATTTATCTTTCTGCAGAGGCAGACATCAGAATTGATTATTTTGTTCTACAAGGGATATATTTTCCATTCTTTGTGTAATGAGGAATTTTTCAATATTTTAAAGGAGTTCCAGATATCAACTTGAGAATATACTCAGCTTACAACTAACTCAGAAAAGAGCGAAACCTTTTTTTTGAGGTAAACAATTTGAAATTACAGTATTTCCAAGCATTAACATTGCTTGATATTTATATCACAGCATTATGACAGACATCTAATCTGCCTCCTGTTTCTCAATGTTCTGAAGCCCTCTACAGTTTTTCAGTCAGCCAGCATCTCTTGCCAGCTTCTACAGTGCAGTTATACAGTGCTGTGTAAGTACAATATGATTGGAAAGTAGAAGTGTAGGAGTACAGCAAAATTAACACAGTATATTGTAAAAATAGAAAATCTGACAAATCATACAGCACTAAATGAATTATTAATTCCTAAGGTAATTACATTGACTCTTTATGTTAGAATTTACTGACGTTGACACAGGAGGTAGCATTTAGTTTGCAATTAAGACACCTCAATGTACATCTCTCTAAGCTCACATTTTAATCAACAGAGGTCAAGAATTCAGCTGCACCCGACTCAGTTGTCTACTTACAGGTTCGAGGCAATCATCGTGGTAGGATTAGCAGATCCAACCCAAGACCTTGATTCATTGCAGCATGACATCTCTTCGCAGCTGGACCTCCCCTGGCCTGTCCTTCTGTGGATGATCACAGGCTGTGACAGATAGACTGCAAAGATCAGGAAACACAGTAGGCAGCCTTGAGGACAGGTTGTTTGAAGTCATAAGGATCTTTCTGGCTCAGGAGATGGGAATCTGCTGCTGTCTCACTGAGCGAGCCAGAAGTGAGGGAAGTTGGATGGCTCACATCTATCATGTCTGAGCCAGCTGGTGATTGCCTCATGCCGGGAGAGTGTTGCCTCTTCTCAGAGGGACTCCAGCCAAGGTCAGTGAGAAACTGGAGCTACTGCATGAAGCAAGACAGTTTTTCAAAAAGGAACAGTGGGGTTATTTAAGGTTATGTGATCATGCTATATCAGTGGTTTTCTAGACATTCACAGTAAAATAAGTTGTCTATAGCCATGATACCATTTAGCTGGGGTTTAAGGGTAGTGGATACTGCTAACAGTATATGGACATCATGTCTGTCTTTTGGCATTCTACGGTTGAAAAACATTTCTAATCTAAGACAACACAGTTTTTAGAAAAGAAAGGGGGTAAGAAAGCTAACTTACAAGACTGGTAAGGGGAGACATAATATTTTTTAATATTGTCCGTGGCTTCAGAAGCCTTTTAAAATTATAGTTGCAAGTTTTTTCTTTGAATGGATATGGAACACTCCTGTTTGGATAGATAGGAATTTCTGAATTATTTCTGTTCAGACAGTCTGTGGGCATGGACACTTTTAATTCTTTACAATTTGATTCCTACTGCATGCCACATGGCATATCTTATAATCACTGACTTCTGAAACAACTTAGAAGTGTCCTTTGTTTTTCATGAAATGTTTGAGAGATTAATCTGCTTTATGATAATGGAAGACTATTTCCTAAACTCCTGTTTTATTCTGTCAGTTACTGCAATTTAGTATGTCGTCTTCTTTGACAGTTTGTCTCTGCAATAGTTCTCTATCAATATTGCTACCTGTTGTCAGTCTTTTGGAGTGATGATTATCAACTTACAAAACCTTGTACTTCGCCGTACCAAACTGCTTCCTTGTGGTACAGACCCGTTGACCACAGCAGGAGCTGCATCCTTCCTAGTCCTTATTTGCACACAGAATTATGCTGAAGTCTACCTTGAAATGCACAAAGTAGACATACTGGATTTATCCACTTCACTGACTCACCCAGTGTCTGTTCCTATGTGTCGTCCCAAAGAAGGCTTATGTTTTCAGTTTTGCATGTAACCTCTGGTTCACACTGAAATACGCTGATTCTGCAGCCAGGCTGTGGTTGGTCATGCACAAATGGATAGTGTGCAAGTTAAACTCTCACTTCTGCTGCCCCTCTAATTTTCTCTAAAACTAGTTTTGGTTCCTGAATTTGCTCTGTCAGTGTTTGCTAGCTCATGTAAATGAATAAAGGCAACAGAGTCTTTGGCAAAACCTCTCTACAGCAGTCAAAAAGAGTGGATCAACAAGAAGGAACAAATACTACCTACTGAGATAATATGTTGGCCATCCTTACGGTTGTGATCTGCCAATGCCCCAAGGAAGACCGGTGAAATCATCATGAGTAACTTGAAAAGTCACACTGATACAAAGGGAAGCATTTCTGTCTATGTTGTGCTGCTGTACAATATAATCCTAAGGGGTGCGGGTGAAATTTCACTTTTGTTAGTGAAGTTGCATTTTGTGAGGTAATGTTTCTGAAAGTACTGTGTCTATAAAAGGTACTTGATATATTTCCTGAGGGTATTATCAGTACACAGAACTCACAGAACAGTTCTTTTTTTTTTTTTTTTTAAGAAAATGCTAGTGGGTTTGTGGCATCTTTAAGACTGAACTAGAAAACTGAGAATCAAAATTATTTCAGGAACAGTAATCAATTTACGTTCTTAAAACCATGCCCTTTACTGTTCATGTAGTCAGTTGTGCAAAAATTGACATACCCCCCACCTCATCAAATAACAAAAAAACTTCAAATGTATCGATGTTTCTATCAAGGACCAAGAGTTCTGTCAACAATCTTAGCAATAAAATAGGAAGCTGCTCTACCTAAATGGTTGATAGGAGTTTTTGTGGGAGTATTTTTTCATTCTGACAAGCTTCCAAATAATCTCAAAAAGACAGTATCTGCTTCTTTCTGTCATGATATGCCGCAGTCTTTTCACATCCTCTAAGATATATGATTTGGCGAAATGGTGGAAGGAATTGTATCTATTTCACATTTATAAATTAAAGGTATTCCAGGGAAAATACATGGAGTGAGCTAGCTTGATTAACCTTTAACTCACACTGCTCAAAATCAAAAGACTCTGTTGTCCTCTGTAGTTCTTTAAAATCATCACAAGAAAGCAATTAAAATTAAGTATCTAAAAGTTTTATCTTTTTTTTTTTTTTTTAAAAAAAATCATGTTTTGCTTTAGGAATGAGCATTTTTAAAAAACACCAATATCCTTATTTATTTAGATTTTATTCCTTCATTATATTCACCTGTTAGAGTGAGTCTTCCAATACTAAAGGTGCATTTAATTTGAATGGGGCACAGAATTTAATCAAGAATAGTTATTTTCTAATGCAAAATAATATTAGAGTGGTAGACTGCTTAATCACCCAATAAAAGATGAATTTATACTAACCCAAATATCTGTCTTGGCAGATATGGGAACTCATTTGTAAATACTTTGTAAGTTAATGTCCAAGTCACATGGAAATGGGGATTTGGACTGGACTGACAAAGATAAGCAGCTCTGAGTCACACAGACCAATCACCAGGAAAAATATATTGTCAGCAACAGTAATTACAGCAGGTAATTGTGTCATTTACCCTGTTACAGACGAGTAAATGTGATGAGTTTGGAACACACACCAGCTGTCACACAGTGTTAACTTTGATGTTTAGGATTTGGAAACCTGTAGTAGAGTCTTTTAATGACAGTGCATTTAAAGAAACAAAACTAAAGGTTTCACGCTGCTTAATGCAGGCATAAATGGCCAGTCTTACTCAAGAGAAGATTGATTTCTAGAAAGGCGAGGATTCATCAAAGGTATCTGTTCTAATTTGTTCAAGTGTTTTTAAAATTATGGAGTGTGCAAATACTTGGAAAGAAAGGTTTGTTGCATTGTTCCTAACCCTTCAGAAGGTGAAATTGGATGAATTTTAATTCTGTCTGCATAATTTTAATGCCTGAGAAGTAAATAAAGCTTGTTGGTGGTGGAAGTCTAGACAGATGTAAGAGTCTGCTTTGAATATGCCAAGTTTACCTTAATATACCTTCCATAGGATGGGCTTCATCTTAGTTTGAAGTATTCCAGAGTTGTTCACAGCATCTCTGCTTAAATCCTAACTTTTCCAAAGCGTAGATTTGTGAAGGAAATAGGATTACAGAGGTGAAGTCATTCTGGGATGATAGTAATAGTAACAAAATGGAATATCTGGTCAAAGTTCACTTTCTTCTTAACTTCAGTGATTCTAAATTCGTATTTTGACTTTTTGAGACCTGAACAATACTGTAGACTTCATACCTGTGGTTCTGCTTGTTAGAACAATTCATGGTGTTCTTAAGACAGTAAATTTGATGGCAGAATTTTTCAGATATGTAAAGTTTGCTAAGGTGTGCTTATGCAAATATTTGTTTATCAATATAAAATAGTCATAAGTATCTTAACGATATTCCAACCTTAATGATTTTATGATGCATGTAAGTACAGAAATAATTATTTGGAAGCTTGATAGACACTAGCAAATGAACTGTGGCAGCAAAAACATGGTGTGGTCTGGAAAATCTACCCATGAAACAAGTTAGCCAGTGTCAAGTTTCATACTATTACAGTGGTGGGGGAAGGAAGGTGAGAGTGCATTTCATTGTATCTCCTTTACTGTGCAGCTTTTTGTTAGAATCAGTTCAGGCAGCTCTGCAGGCTATCTTCTGGCATCAAGGGCTCTGTCTGAACTGCAGCAGCCAGGAGCACTTCATGGCTTTCAAGACTGGGTGTGTGTGTTAGCCCTCCCTGATACTGCCCAGTGGTGAGGACTGGCTGTACCATTCTCTGCAAGTTTTTGTGTCCAGAGAAGACAGCTGGCATGCAATGTTCACAAAGGATACGTTTGCTGTGCTGTTTTGGTGTGCCTTTGTAAACTATCAGGGCAGATGTGTGCTAGGGAAAATTGGGTCTATCACTGGAGGTGGCATCAAGGCTGACCAAAGGGAAAAGCAGCAATATTGCTCTAGCTTACCATCACTGAAGTGTAACTTTGTCCCCGTTTTTGAGTGGAGAACTCTTGTCAAAATCAGGTGAGCAGCACTTAAAGAAGGCCTCCTCTCCCTAGAGAGCTCAAGCATCTTGTCTTATCAAAAATAGTGCTATCCTTGATATACAATGAGTGATCTGAGTGTCTGAGTCACAGCACTGCCAGGGAAATGAGAGGAACTACTTGATGCATTAAGAATCTCTCTGCTGCATGAGAAGAAAGAAAAGAGGCCCATTTGTTTCCTAACATTTATGGTTAGGTAAGTTGCTCCAGATTCCTGCAGACAAGAGCAGGATCAAAGCAACAGCAGCATTTCATCCACCACTCTGGTGCCACTCATTTTCTTTGCCAGACAAGTGCTGACTTAGGTAATGGTGCTGTAATATTGTAACTGATTTTCCAGGAGCTGCTAAAATGTGTTGACAAACCCTTGTCACGATGCTATTCCAAAAAGTTTAGAAGCAGCACCAGCTGTTTCTAGAGAATTTTGAGAATATTACTGTTCTCTGGCAGTTTTGATTGCTGAGACATCTTTCTTCTATCACTTCGTGCATGTCCACCTTCTGTTAACTTTGTGCTTAGAAAATGCTCAGAGGTATTTTTATGGAGCCTTGTGGTTGTGTGGGTAATCTCTAAGTTGTTGCTAATGAAATATTAGAGCAGGCAGCAAGTTACCAGCCTCAAAAGCAGTCAAGTTACTTTACAGCTTTTATTTGTGTAACAGAAATATGTGTGGGAGGGAGGCCAAATATCCAACGGGTATCTATTGCTAGTGGCAGACTTGTTATAACATGGAGCCTTTTAGTAAGGAAGCAGTAAATAAAAAGGGTTGGAATTAGAAGAAGTAAAACAAACATTTTTCAGTTTGCTGAGGAAATTGTGTTTGCAGCTCTAGTCTGGCTGTTCTACTAGCAATAAAGTAGGGAGCACCACTAAAGATGCAGAATTTGTTATCATTATCACTTTTCACCACATAATAGAACATTTTGAAAGCATCAGATTATCATAAGTGTCTGGGAGGTTTTGTATACAATAAAAGTTGGAATTAAGTAAGATTTACCTAGGAATAAGTAGTGCATCTGGCTAGATTAAAAAAAAAAAAAGAAAAAAGAAAAAAATATGAATATGTGGAGAAAGTCTAGAAAGTGTACACAATGAAATACCTTTTAAAAGATAGAAACCTCATTTTAAAATGTCCATGGTAAAAGATATTAAGAGATCAGTTTGAATTAAGGCAAAAAACAAGTGGGTGACAAGGTCCTTGTCAAGGTCTAGACTGAAATTTCTTAAGGTGGGGTTTTCAAAATCATTCTGCGTTTATGCTATGGTCCTGCCATTGTAATCAGTGGGAGTTACAGACATTCCTTTAGGGGAAACAGTTGGGTCTCTGCTAAATGCTTTAGAAAATCCTTCCCTTAAACTTTTCTGTTCAAGAGGGAATATAGAAAATGACAGACGTGAAAGAAAGTGGAGACAAATTAAAGCTTTTTTAACTTTCTCTGTCAGGCAAAATAGTCTTCAATAAATTTACCCTGCCTAACTGGTTGAAAAGTATAAAATTCACAGGATGTTACATGGAGTAACAATGATTAATATTGTAATAGAAGCCTCCATGAGAGGAGTGTATTTTATAAAAATACATATTATTCCATGAAATTGGAAATTACTAAACACATTTTGAGGAAGATGAATCTTAGATGGATTTAACAAAGTCTAAGTGATTTGACGAAGAGCTGTAGAGGAAGATGGAGGGAATAAGGGTAGACCTACCACAAAATATGTATTTTATCTATCAACTAGTCTTTTTTGTCTGAAATTACTTAGTATATCTTTGTCTTCCTAGTGTTCCAAGAGATCTTGTCACAGACTTCTTGGCATGCAGATCCCCCACAAAATGTGGACTGGTTAACATTCAAGTTATGGATTAGTCTTTTCAAGTTGAGTCCTAGATGAGAGTATAGCCTGTTTGGAGCTATAAAATCCACTGTTAGAGCTACAGAATTTGAAATTACTAGTGGAGAATTCAGAGGCACTTAAAACAAGGAGCTGTGTATTCCATGAGTCTAGGAGGAAAATCCAGAAGAGGAATAACCAAAAAGTAAAGAAAAGAGATTTTCGCAAAGAAAAAAGTCTCAAAGTCAAAGGATGGGAAAAAAAGTATATGCTTCTTGTAGGCTTTGGTGTGCAAAAGAATTTTCTTTAGGTGAAAGTCTGTTGTGAAATAAAACATGAAATTGAAAATCTTAGAGTCAGGTTTTTTTTAAAAACTAGTGTTAACTAGAGTTAGAATATCCCAGATTTTTGGAATTTGTATTTGCAGTAATATAGATTGCCTTTTCTATTTTCCTAGTAGTATAACTGGGATACAGTTCTGGAGCTTTTAGTTTTTTCATAGGGTTGTAAAAAAGGAACACTGGATTTCAGATGTATCTCCAAGTGGATTTTCTTCCTAAGGTTTCCTGAGAGTTGCCTTATTTTTCTTTTTTTACTATATTAACACCAAGTATAGAAGAAGTAAATAAGCTAATAGCTGGAAAAGAGAAAAGCGATCTGGATGAGTTAATGACAGTTGTTCTTCCTGAAGAACAACAATGGACTAAGCAATTGCCGACAGAAACAGCATCTCAGAGTGCAGGATGATCTCTAAAACAGACTGAGAATAGAACATGCATATGTCAGAGCTATTTTTATTTTCTACATAATTAAAAGAAAAAAGTAGGAAAGTCCTGAATATTGATGTGCTGGGTTTGGCTGGGGCTGGGTTAATTTCCTTCACAGTGGCTGACGTGGGGCTGTTTTTTTGATTTTTACTGACCACAGGGTTGGTAATACAGAGATGTTTTTGTTATTGCTGAACAGGGCTTACACAGAGCCAAGGCCTTTCCTGCTTCTCGTACTGCCACACTGGACAGGAGACTGGGGCTGCCTGGGGGGTTGGGAGGAGACACAGCCAGGACAGGTGACCCCAAATGACCAAGGGAGATTCCAGACCATGTGACATCATGGCTCAGTGTATAGAGTGCAGGGAAGGGGGAGGAAGAGGGGGACGTTTGGGTGATGGCGTTTGTCTTCCCCAGTAAGCACTACATGTGATGGGGCCCTGCTCTCCTGGAGCTGGCTGA
>WAAE01007443.1:0-13483 GCA_013400495.1 Nicator chloris | reverse complement strand
AATGAAAAATTTTAATATAAATATATGGAAAATATAAAATCATACTCTTAGGTTGGAAAAGACCTTTAAGATCATCAAGTCCAACCCAGCACTGCCAAGTCCACCACTGAACTAGGTCCCTAAGTGCCACATATACGTGTCTTTTAAATGCCTTCAGGGATGGTTACTCAAACACTTCACCAGGAAGCTTGTTCCAGTACTTGACAGCCCTTACAGTGAAAAATATTTTTCTAGTATGCAATCTAAACCTCCAAGCACAACTTGAGGCCAATTCTCTTGTCCTATTCCCTGCTGCTTTGGAGATGAGACTGAGCCCTCACCTGTGTATGACCTCCTGTCAGGTAATTGTGGAGAAGGTCCTCCTGGGCCTCCTTTTCTTCAGGCTAAACAACCCCAGTTCCCTCAGACAGTCCTCATAGGACTTGTTCTCTGGTCCCTTTACCAGTTTCAGTGCCCTTCTTTGGACACTTTCTAGCAAATAGTTCAACAAATTTACAGCATTTGCTCTTTAAAAATAGTGTGCATATACTAAGATTTAAATTAACTCTGCCAATTAAAGTTTAAATGAGTTAATATAACGTCTTAAAGAGATTAACCATCTGTCATTTCTCAAATGATCTTAATGGAATAAGTCTTCCATATTACATCTATAATTGCTACTAATTTTTGTCTTGTACATGAACTATAAGTGGGGGAAAAACCCCTTGTAATTAAGATAAACTGTAAGTGGGTATTTTAGTGTGTTGTCTGTTGATAATTCAAGTAAATCTTACCTGTTGTCACTGCCACATCAGATGGCCAGCTGGTCACCATGGTTCTATAGTTCTATACCAAATCAATGGGAAGGAGACAGAAGGCCAAAGTAATTTGAATTCTTGAATGCAGAGAGATCAAAAGGGAAAAATATCTAATATATTCTCTTTATTGAAATTATTTTAATTTTATCTGGGTTCACAAGTTCTTCACTCAGCAATGAATGTCTGTTGCATCATGTTACAAGATTACAGTTGCAGGGGTGTATTTTGTTTATATTTTTGGGAACTTTTATGCATTTCTGCACCCTAAAGATGACCTCAGCTCTTGTTTTCGAGTGTTGTTAATGGATGGTTCAGGAAAACTGCTAGCATAATAATTTTCATCCGTAGTAAGAGATGCAACTCAGTCATCATTCCTATTTGCTACTGGATTGGATTATCATTATTTATTCTTAGACCTTTGCAGAATTTGGATACACAAGGCAAATGTTAGGCAGGCTTGCAGTATGCATGTGGGAAATGCTATACAGACATTTATTTTTAATCATAAAATACATAAAATCATAAAAGTAGGAAGGGTAGGGTCTGATGTTGCATAGCATGAATGAGGAGGCAGGTGCCACACCTTGTGGACAACATGTTAAATTTTACTAAGTTCAGCAAGAATCCTTGCACAGATAACAAATTTGGTAAGACAGATCCCCAGCTGTCATTGCATTGAGATGCATCACAGCACCCTGATCAGTTTATGCCACCAGTCTCACTTTGTAGGGTGCAGTACTACACTCTCAATACACTTCTGAAGTAAAGTTTTTCTCAAGCAAGCAGTATGGAATATTCTGAAATAGTATTTCAAAATCAATCAGAATAAAATAAATTCTTCACCTTCACTGTATGTACCTGTATATATAGATATGAGTGTGTATGTATATTTTTGTGTGTGTATATAACGTGTTTGCACACACAGATATGCAAAAGTAAATCAATTGCATCATCACATAGTTTTTGCCTTTTTAAGTTGTCTATGTCATAAGAACTATTTAATGAGACATTCATATGCACTTACTGTTAATGTTGCTATTACCATGACGCAATAGCAAATACTGAGAGTTAAAATTTCTTCTCTGTCTAGAGAGATCTCATTCCAGAGATAGTTTAGTCAATATAAATAGAGTATTTAAAACTTTATTTTATTCCCAGAACAGAGATATTATGAATTTTAACACTGTTGAGCATGAGTCCTGGACAAACCAGTGCATTTGGTCTTTGTACAAGATGTTTATGCAAGTTCAGGTTGGTAAAATCATTAAAGTTTATCTACAAAAATAATTTTTTATTTCTTTGCCTCTGTAATGCTATTGTACTTGGCCTGTTTCTGTCTTCATTATGGTATGCAGTCAAATAAGTATGGAATGTTTATTAAATATGTCACATGATTCCTAAAGATTTTTTAGATAAATGGCCTTGGAAATAAAATTTTAACATTTGTAAATTAGGGAAATAATGTTTCTAAACTGGTTTTTAAACCTAAACACCATATTGCAGGTTCTCTTTTAATGATTCTTTTATAAATTGCTTTTTGCTTCTATGTAACGCATGGTCCTGTCTGCTTCTGAAGTTTCTGATTTGCTATTTAAGATGGCTCACCTCTTGCTCTTCAATTTTCTCCTTTTTCTTTTAAGGTGACTTTCCAAGTGTTTGATTGAAAAAAGAAACCAAAGTGATAAACATGAATTAATGAAGAATTATGAACAGAACACCACCCTTTCATTAATAGTATTTCTGTTTTAATAAAGTTGAACAATCTGTCTTGTTGTCACTAGTGATAAAACTGTTTCTGGTGGTCTCTTTAAATTGGTGTGAATAGTGTGCCAAGTGCTGAAAGAGTAGATGTAATTACAGTTTATTCAGGATATTTTCAGGTGTAGTTTAACTGTGTAATCAGTCCATAAAAAAGCCACTCCTGAAGTGTAAGCTGTCTGTACTGTTAGGTGTCTCTGTAGAAAGCAATATGAAGAAACACTGTATTTAAATGGTTTTAAGTGTGTTATTGATCATCTGATACAGAGAAACAAATTTAGATGGATTGTAAAACGCACTGATCCATTTTTTTTTTTTTTTTGCTGAAGAAGTGATGGCTGTTTCAATACAGTTTGTACAGAAGCATACTCCATGAACTTTCTTACAGGAGGATAAGAATCCCCAAACCTTGCATAGAGTAGGATACCAGGCATATTACCTTTGCATCCAAGTCCTGTTATTTAGCTGATGGAAAGTTAATTTTATTGATATTGTGTGCTTTAAGCAAAAGATCCATCTTGAAAGACTCAGTAGTTTTTCTTACCCCTGAAAAAGTAAATGTTAGGAAGGCACACTCAAATGTGGCAGTCATCTCTTTATATGAAGGACGTACATCTGTGCAAATGATCTTCAAGGCTCTGGTCCTGCAAACCTTAGTGGGCTTTCAAAGCTGCTTCAGCCACACACAAGAGCCCTTCCTCTTGCTGTGGCAGTCTGCAATCACCTGCTGCCCTCTAATACACTCTTTTCCCTCGTTAAGAGCTGCTGTACGTGCCAGGGGTGCTTCTGCATTCCTAAGGCATTAAATGGAAGACTGTGCTTCCTCTTTGGGCATGATACTTAATTTGTCAAATATAGTTATTTAAGCTGAGTTTGCCAGTGTGATGTGTTGTTGTAGGGACCCTTCTTCAGACCCTTCAGAGATACCAAGATAATGGCTTTGCAAGATATTTTGGCCTGCTGAATGCATTTCACACATGACCAGTTATTTTCTTCTTCTGTGTTATTTAAAAATTACAAAATAATTAATAATTAATATTTAAATTTAAACATTTAAATAATACCATAATATTAACATAAAATAAGAAAGCCAGGATACTGTTACAATATAGGTTATACTTTTTAACCTAATTGCATGACCATTACTTTATTTTTCTGTTATGCAGTGGTTTCACATAAATACTGTTTCAGCCAGTGTAAGAGATTTCACTATGTTAGGAGGTCAGAGTCAAATATTTTTAAGTGGATTTTAGAGGGGCTGGATCATTTGGTGAACAATAACAATTTTAGTTATTCATGCTGAGAGCAGAGTAATTAAATCTCGTGCTGGAGGGCAGAGGCCTGCAGCCTGTGCTCTGCTGCATCCAGTGAGGGTTGAAGAGAGCATGATTGGTGACACAAGAGACACAAGTCCTTGTTTACAACGGGGATATTAGGTTTATGTTATTAAAAACCAAACAAACACTCAACAACAGCAAACCCACAAAAATTA
Organism: Nicator chloris; assembly: GCA_013400495.1. Lineage (NCBI taxonomy): Eukaryota > Metazoa > Chordata > Aves > Passeriformes > Pycnonotidae > Nicator > Nicator chloris. The sequence continues at coordinate 9,436 of WAAE01007443.1, read as the reverse complement.
AACTTGTGTAGCATTTAAAATTTATTAGTTACATTGAAGTGAATGTTTCTGCCGTTTAAACAACAGGTCCTTGCCATTACTTGAGGAAAATTTACCTCTACTGATGGATTGGATATGTGCCATTCTGCCAGTTTTATACTCCTACAGTTTATGGCCACTATTGAAATAGCAAGCTGAAAATTTCCATAGTGATTTGCAAATGTTAAGAAATTAATTTTCTTGACAACTCAGTGGGATATGTGCAGTCATAATTTATAAAGAGGAAGATTCAGAGCAGTCTTCCCCCTCAAAATGCGGGAAGAAAGAGCATCTGATTCCACATTTAAGACTTGTGCTAAATAGCCAGAACTGGTCTTAGCTGCACTAATAAAATTCACTAAAACCTGGGCAGAATGATAGCTATGAAAACTTCACATACAGGTTAGTCCATGTGTGCTGATTAAAATTAGATGTCTTTATGATCCCCAAACAGCTGGTTTTCCTGAAATTTAAATTTCAGGGCTCTGAAATTATATATGCATAGATGAATACTGTTGATTTAACAAAAATGTAAGGAGTATTTCCGGAAGATGGAAGCATTTTATTTTGACACCTACAGACTAAGATACTGCATTTTGAAAATAATAGAGCTTTTGATGTATCATTTTGAAATGACACTTTAGGGCATGTTATTTTAAGATTCCATTTACCATTTCTTAAAAATCACAAACTAAAACATTAAAATGTTCTGTAGCCTAAATACTTAAGCAATGCTTTTTTGTTTTTCAGATTAAGTAGTGTGCTGCAAGTCAACATAAAGTCGCATTCTCCAGACTGTTAATTTATTCCCCAGAGGGCTATTTCCTAATATGTCCTAGTCACCAGACTGAAGAGTCTCATCCATCACACTCCAGTGCTAGGACATGCCATGCTAGAAGTCCCTTGAAAAGCAGGCAGACCTCTGTTTTAAGGTTATTTATAAAGCCCTTTGTATGAGCTGAAGGGAAGGAGAACACAGGCTGCACTTTGAAGACCCTCTATCTGCTAACTGTGCCTTCTGCAATTTGGAGCGTGTGTCTCACACCATTAGTCATATTTCTGAAGGAAACCCTAAGAATCCTGCATAAGATAAACCTGCATGAATAAATTATACAGTATAAGTAGCATATGGATTTTCAGTGTGCTAGCCAGCTCTTCGGCAAATGTTTATGAGAACACTGTAGCTCACATAGAAAGTGTAATGATGGTGGTTCCCTGTTTATGAAAGTGGAATTATGCTGCAGTGCAGTTATCACATACTAGTATGTGATAAAAATAGATACCCCTGGCTATCCATCCCATGGATTACTTGTTCACATAGCTAGCCCTATTGCCAGTAAATACTACTGTGTTTATCTCTTTTTAATCTGGAAACCTATAAAAAGCTCCAATTTTGTTGTAGTTTTAAAAATTCAGGACCATCCCATTCTTGCTTCCCTTTTCAGAGCATGACGAGTGTGTAACAAACCAGCACAACTGTGATGAAAATGCACTCTGTTTCAACACCGTGGGTGGGCACAACTGCGTCTGCAAGCCAGGTTACACGGGAAATGGTACCATCTGCAAAGGTAAGCTGCTGGAAGCCTGAATGAGATGCTCTGTCGTAGCTGGTGCAGTTCTGGTCATTTGCCTAGAAAAAGACAGACAAAATGGCAGGGTCCTTCTCCTATATGATCTTCACAGGCATATATACACTGACTTTGCATTTGGCAGTTTGCAGTAATTTGAAGATGATGCATATATAGATGGTAGGCTCTAAAATTTAAAGTAGTTATGTTTCATTTTTTGTGTCAGCAGTTTCTATATATGGTACACCATTCAAGGAAGCCTACGGTTACCAAGAAAGTTATGTCTGTGAAAACATTGTCAGCTTTACATTGTCCATGGTCAATGACTTGCTATTTACTTGGATGAACTAAAAATTGTTTGGTATGTTTGTTATCGTGAGAAAAGCAATAGACATGGGCACACAAAACCTTCACTACAAGTGAGGTGGTGTCATGTTTTCTAATATTCTGATTCACTGCTAAACATTAGAACTTAAATTTCTAGTCTTAAAAAGATGCTTTCCCAGAGGTACAATGCTGCTTTTATTCCTGCTGCATTTCACATCAGAAGAAATAACACTTGGTAGTTGGGCCCAAATCCTTGGAAGTTTTTAAGTTTTGAGGACAGGATATAGAGAGGGCTTGAAAATAAAAGTAGTGTAGCTGTAGGGGAATGAGCTCAGACATGAGAAGTGGGACAGATGCAGCAATATCATACCCAATATTCCTTGAGGTTGTGCCTCAGTGCTCTTGATCTCTTAGTTGTCAGAATCTAAGGGTCCAGAGTTAATATTGGTAATGTCACATGGATGTCTTCTGCTGCTGTCTATTGCCAAATCTAAGGAACTCAGAATTTCTTTAGTTGCTAAGTCTGATTAAGGTCTTAGCACTCGTTATTCCATCATCGGATTAACAGTACATTTTTCTATATATTCCAAAGACAAGCGCTTTGTAAAACATGGTGGCCTAGTTCACTTTCAGTCAAACACATGAGCAGAGGGATATGTGTCAGGAAATATGTCTTTTTGTGCTGGGCTCTCTGGGGAATAAGAAGAAAGTCTTATCCTGATAAGGTTTAAACCCAAAGCATCTTCTTTCAGAAGAGCACAGCTCACTCCTGTGCTGTGCTTGGTAGTAGTCCCAAATTCTTCTGCTGGAGGTGAGTCAGCTACTAAAAGATGTCCTTGGGTCAAAGAGAAGGTGCATAACCCTACAGCACTGTGTTCAGCTCTTCTGAATAAGAGCTCTGACTGCAGACCTGACCATTCAGAGGGCACCTGGCCCCACTGTGAAAGAAAAGTATACCTCTACCCTCCCTCCTCAATATTGAGAAGACAGTATGCAGGAGAAGGCTCTAAGCCTGCGTATTGAAATCTGAGAAATGCACTTTTCTGCAGCCCTGGCTTGAGTGCCAGTGTCCTTCATAGAGATCTGGATATGCCTCTTGCCGCCATGCCCTTGGCAGCTTTTCATGCACTGTGCTGCCAGCTGCAGTCCTGGGCACCATGGACTCCTGGATCGGGAAGCTTCAATGTCTCAGTGACAATGGTCTCACACCATAAGGCTGGTGTCTCAAAACTGAGAGCTGGATAGCTCAAATCTGTAAGAGTTTTCTCTCAGATGAACCATAAGACCTCATCAGTGGTGCCGTTACACAGAGCTGCTGCAAACCAAAGCCTGGCACCTCTGGCTGGTTACAAGTGCAGGGCTAGACCAGTGCCCTGAAATAACTCTTTGTGTTGGTTATAACTTCCATCTGCCTAGTTTCACCAACAGTTTCTTCTGGCCAGAGCATTTCCTATTCCATATTGCAGATGCAATCAGAGCATCTAACAAGCTACTATGTTTTCAGTCAAAGTTGGTTGCATTTCTGGGTCCACAGAAGTGGCTCTTTAAACCATGCACTCCTGGAGAATGCTACACCAAAATATGTAAGCACAGCATGCCAAAGAACAAACTCGAGGACTGACTTTAAGCTGTAAATGCTAAAAGTTTTGAAATTCTTCAGGATCCCTTGAGACAAAATTAGTGTTTTTATTGTTTCTATTAAATTACATAATAAAGGACTGAGGTAGCCAGACAGTTCAATATTCAGTTTGCCTGTTATGTTCAGGCCTTTATTTGGGCAGCAGAACAGACCAGCACTGCCCTAAGAAGAATCTGTTCCAAGGGAAGATGTTGTCTTTCACTGCTTCCCAGTGCATGCGAAGGAGCACATATGGGATCTGTTGTCTTCAGATGATTTACTCTAATCTCCTTCTGTAGCTTGTCAGCCCATCTGGCCAGTGAGGCAGGGGGGCCATAAACCATCTCTTTGTGACCTCTGTCCTTAGGAGAAGGCAGTCTCTGCACTCCATGCCGCACGGGCAGCGTTCTGTGCCAGCCTGCTAGCAGACTGTGTCCGCCTTCAGGATTGCTGAGTGTGATTCTCTTACCCATATACTGTGATTTTGCATTTTGCAGCATTTTGCAAGGACGGGTGTAGGAACGGAGGAGCCTGTATTGCTTCCAATGTGTGTGCCTGCCCACAAGGCTTCACCGGGCCCAGCTGTGAAACTGGTAAGATTATAACTTAATTTACAATGAAGATAATCCAAGGAGGATGTTTGAAGTAATCCAAGAAAAAAAGAGAATTTAAGTTTGTGCCCTGAAAGAGGAAGCTGCCACTAAAACGTTACTCACTTTTCTTATATGCTTCCCAAGAGAATATATTACAGCAATTCTAATTAGAAGCACATGGACTGCAAAAATTAGAACATGAATTAAGACATCTTGGGTTTTGATGTTTCATAATTAATAAGATTATTATGGACTTGCTTTTCACCTCAAATGGCCTTTGGTGTCTTATATAAATTACACATAATCTGACATCTGGAAATAAATTCGAGGAACTGATTACTTCTGTGCTGTATATGTGTTCCTGGTTCAGTAAACCACCTTCATTTGCAACCTTATTTGAAGACTTGTGATTAACCCATCTTGCTTTACTCAGTGTTAGGACAGGTTTCAGTGTTCCTTCTGCTTTACCTGCTTTCACAAGCATTCCTTTATCTTCCCCTGATAGCCCTGAGGATGGCAGTACCACAAGGCTTTGTTTTAGAACTTTATTTTTTAAGTCTTGGATCTAATCAAATTCTGTTGCTCAGCAGAGTATGTAGACTGTTAATTCTTAGCATCTCAAGTACCTGTAAATAATTTTTCAAAGTTCAAATGAATAGCTTCAGCACCTTTATTTATTGCTGCAGAATTCTTAAATGCATTCTAAGCATACTTGCCTCCAGGAGGTAAAGAGAGAAAGCTTGCTTAGATTAATTGGCTTCAGTATACCTAACAAAAGGGCACTATGCCACCCATGATTGACAATCGTTGCTGTTCTATATTGCCTTCAATAAATCTTCCAAACTGCAGAAAGGAGGTCGTTTGAGTAAGTATTGCTTTCATCTGACTTGTAAACATATCCAGTTTAATAAAAAACACAGACCAGTCTAAATTCTGTGTTATCTGGTCTATTTGAGAGGTGAGAATTGTGGTTGTTTTAATTCTTCTGTATTTGAGCAGATATTCCCACAGAGCACAGGAGGGATGCTATGTGAAAAACAGCATTCCAATTGCTCATCTATTTCGAAAACAATGTTAAAAGAGCAAGTTTTCAAGTATTGCTCACTATTTCACAGACCGCAAATACCACAGTACAGGGTACCAAGGTCTCTCCATTGTAACACTGCTTGGAACAAACTGTATGCTAAGATAATGCTCAAGTATTAAAACAGTTAATTTGCTTTAGTAATAGCTGTCTTATATGCTCCTTGAACCACTCTCCTGCTCTCAACTGAAAAAAACATGTATAGTTTCAAAGTGCATAATCATCTTTTGCAGCTTTATACTCCTATCTGACGTGTGTAGACTAGAAGCATATTTGCTTTAGTCTCCTATAGTCAATATTATTAGCCCCTGTCAAAGACAGATCTTACTGGCTTTTCAGAATTGACCCTGGAAGTCCTATCTGTGCTCCCTACTTTATAGGACAATCCCGGGACACTCAGTTCCCAATCCATTAAATTCAAGTACCTTAAGCTAACTTAAATGAGATTAACTGCATTCAGCCCCAAATGTCCTTCAAAAGAATCTGAACTGCTGGCCTAACTTCCCATCCTTCCTGCCCTTCAGGAAACATATAGGGAGGCAGACAGAGGCTTGGAGCACATCTTATGCCTTTCTGAATACCTGATCTCAATGTTTAACATCAGGTTAGTGTAGTGGTGACCTGTGACATAGCTAGTGATAATGTTGATGTGATGTGGACCCAATTTGCCAGCCCCAAACCACTTTCATAGCTCAGTTTTCTGAGGAGAAGACCCTCCCTCCTGTTTAATTTCTGTTGAATGTGATATTTTTTCCTACTGTAGAAATAAATAATGCTAGAGGTTAGCCACAGAAGAACAGGTCTGGTCACCTCATGTGGAGAATAAGGCAGAATAGGATTGTCATCTACTTGTGAATGGCTTTGAAACATTCAGTCTGAAATATGGCAAATGGAAGAACTATCTGGTGGGTAAAGAGTAAAAGCTGTTTTTTTCTGAGACTGCACTGTCAGAAAAATGGTGCTGTATACAGCCATAAAAGAAAACTGGAGCTTCAAACAGTACACATTCACTTGTAGTGAATGTAGCAGAATGTGCTGAAGGTACTTCTCGTTAGGCTTGAAATGTTTCAAGATGTTCATACTACAAATAATTTATGCTGGAAGCTTCTCTTTGAACAGTTTCTGTATCTACAAAGGTGATGCAATCTTCTCTAGGCAGAAATCTTCCATTGCAGTCACATACAGAGAAGGAGGAGGATTGATGTAAAGGTGTGAAATCTATCTTAAAATTGCACATCACTTATTTCCGTTTATGCTACACATGTTTAAAAACTGCTTATTGAAGAACCTTGGGATTTTTAACTTAAAGTATACAGTTATGTAGACGTTGTCAGTAGCTGCTGAACCTATGAATTAATTAGCAGGTGATTGAATCCACACCCCAGCAATAACCTAGAAAATGTAATCATCAGTTCTTACTGTTTCCTTCTGTAAAAGGTGCTTTAAGAGTTCTGTTTAAATAATTTCTCAGAATCATAGAAAAGAAAGGATGAAGTTGGAAGGGACCTCTGGAGATTATCTTGTCTAATCCCCCTGCTCAGAGCAGGGTCAAATACAGCTGGCTTCTACAGCTGGCATAGAGGACTATGCCTTGGGGTGTTTTCAGGGTTGGAGACTCCACAAGTTCTCTGGGTAACCAATTCCAGTGTTCAATCTCCCTCAGAGTACAAAATAATTCTTTTTCATTATGTTCACATGAAATTTACCATGCCCCTAGTCCCTTTTCTGGACAGGACTGAGAGTTTCTAGCTTCCTTCAACACTGTTAGGTATTTATATACACTGATAAGTTTCTCCTCAGCCTTTTCATTTCCAGGCTGAACATCTTAGCTGTATTAGCCTCTCCTAGTATGACAGATGCTCTGCTCCATTAATCATCTTCACAGCACTGCACTGGATTTACTCCATGTCTCTCCTGTACTAAGGAATACAGTGCACGATCCAGCACTCCAGAGAGGATCCTAGCAGCATGAAATAGGAGGGCATGATCATGTCCTGTGACCTCCTGGCAATACTCTTCCTAATGCAACTCTGGAGGCTGTCGGCCACCTTTGCTACATGTGTACAATGCTGCCTCATGTTCAGCTCATGTCCACCAGCACCTCCAGATTGTCTTCTGTCAAGTAGCTTTTCCACTGCTCTTCTGGTGCCCGAGGTTGTTTCTCAATAGTTGTAGAACTTTGCATTTCCCTCTGAACTTAAAGATATTCCCAGTGGCCAGTTTCTCCAGCCTGCTGAAGTCCCTCTGAATGTCAGTAAAGCTATCTGAAGCTATTCTCCTCCAAATTTTGTATCATCTGAAAATGTGCAGAGGGTGCTTTCTGCCTTATTGTCCAGACATTAAGCAGTCCTGGTCCAGTCCCTGGTGTATGTTACCTGGGTGTATGTTGATAAGTGACTGGTCTCCAAATGGATGTTGTACAGCTGATCAGAGCTCTCTGACAATGGGCACTCGGGAGGTTTTCAGTCTATCCCACTGTCCATTTATTTAGCCTGCACTTTTAAGCTTTTCTCAGGATGTTATGTGAGTATCAAAAACCTTACTAAGATAATCAGCATGTACTGCTCTTCTCCTCTTCACCAAACCTAGTCATCTTTAGAAGGCTATCAGGTTGGTCAGGCATGATTTCTCCTTCATAGATCAGTGTTGACTGTTCCAAATTACTTTCTTGTCCTTAATCTGTTTAGAGGATACTATCATCTTCCCGGGGGTGGAGGTGAGGCTGACTAATCTGTAGTTCCCTGGATCCTTGCCTTTTTCAAAGATAGGAAGGACATTTGCTTTCTTCCATTTCTGAGGAGCTTCTTTCAGTCACCATGACCTTTCAAAGACAATGGAGGCTGCCCTCAAGTGTGACATGATCAAGCTTCCTCAGCACTCCTGGTGCATCCAATCAGGTTTGATTGACCTCTGGTTTTTTCCAGTTTATTTAGATCCTTCTCTACCATGGGTAGATTTTTCTTGCTTCAGACAGAATTTTCCACTGGTGTTAGTGACCTGGGATACATGAAGGCAAATCTTACCTATAAAGACCAAAGTGAAGAAGCCATTGAGCACCTCACTGTTTAGAATTTCCTTTCCAAAACCCATCCTTGCATACTCAATCAGTATCTGTATTTCTCCCAAAGCCAGAGAGGGATGATGCTGTCCATGCTTAGGTCCTGCCTGTGCAGCCCAAACTCAGCACAGATTTTGCAAAGAGAAGTCCTGTGTAAATAAGAATGGTTTCATAAATTTTTTTGCTTCCAAAATAGTGTTTCTGGGGTATCAGTAGGAGTCTCATTTCTGTTGGAAAACTAAGAAAGAGGATCAACTGTTACAACTGGTCAGCTATTTCAGTGTGCTGTATTCACTGTGGACTGTCTTGCAGTTAACAGAGGACAGAGCTGTTACACCACCTTTGAATGATCCGTTGGGAGCCTTTTAGATTAATCATGACCTGTGCCATGTGGAAATGGACCAGTGGAATGAGGCAGCAAATGAAAGAATCATATGCAGATATATAAGCCTATACCACTTCTTAAAAAAATCGGTATTAAGCCATAAAAATTACACTAAAAGTCATCAAGTCACAAAAATGAATCAGAGAATTTCTATGTTTCCTCCCAAAGAATACGGATTGAGACATTATTAATGTTGGAGACACATTCATTGGCTTAGGGAGGCGGGGTTTATAGATTAAAAAAAATTTAAGTCTTAAAAAGCATACCAGCAGTTTATCAAGTAGGGCAGCTTTATGCAGTGTAGAGATGAGACTACCAAGCAAATCTAAAAGTATTTGTGCCTGGTAAACTTTTTCAAAATACCTGACTTAATACTGTCTTCTTTAATTGCAAAATTATAAACTCTTCAATTAGCATTTTTAAGTGCTGTCCTAAATTGTGTTTGAAGTGTGTTATATTTTAGAACTCAGAACTGAATTGCTTCTTTAGATTTGTGTGATGTTACTGCAACTCTCCTTTAATTTGATGTCTTGGGTTGCAATGCAAGATGTAACTGAAATTATATATTCTATTGTCATCTGTTGAAACAGATTACAAAAAACACCTCCAACAGCTGGGGAGGTGGGGTTTTTTCTCTTCTGTGACCCATTCCTCATGACTCTGGGGAGGAAGGGGCAGGTGTCTTCTGTTAATGGGCCAGCTGTTAAAACCAGGTGGGGCAGTGTTCTTTATCTCTTCCACCACCCATTCTCCCTCCTGGGTGGTATCTTCTGTTAATGGGCCAC